>CACRXK020001245.1:0-52337 GCA_902702795.2 Paramuricea clavata | reverse complement strand
TGGTTGGGTTACCCTGACAAGTTTAATTCTTGGGTACCAGCAGAGAGTGTAAAAGATCTGAAATAAATATATTTGAAACTCATAACTTGTATTCATTTGTGTGTTGGTCTTCAATATGGCAACACAGTTTTATCTCACTTTACCGAGTTGTTGTTCTATGGCTTATTTTCAAAATAATACAGTGGCAAATTTTCGAGTGAAATTGGCCGAAACCATTGTCTTGCCATGCCAATGGGAAGTGGCATTACCCACATACGTGGAGCACGCTAAAACGTGGAGTGCAACAAACGTTTTTATATAAAATTGGCAGTAGCCCTTATCAAACTGTCGTGCTTAAAGAAACACAATATTCTTCTATTGAGCAACTAACAAAAGCACTCAATGCCGGCATGTCGAAAGAAACACAAACGAAAGTGAAGTTTAGTTATAATCGCAGTTCTCGCAAAGTTTCGGTCGATGTCAAACACGACACAACTGTGTGGTTTACCGGAGAATTAGCAACCGTCTTGGGATTTGACCAGGACACTCTTATTGAAAAGAAAACTTCGAGTCCATATCCTGCAGATATCAATGGTGGATTTTCCTCCATGTATGTCTATACTGATATCGTTGATGCACAGTTTGTCGGCGATGTGAAAGTACCTTTACTACGAATCGTTAATATCGAAGGGGAATATGGAAACACCGTTCACGCCAGTTTTCGTAATTTGCAATACGTACCGGTCAAAGTAAATTCTTTTGAGACCATTGAAGTGAATATAAAGAATGACCAAAACGAAAACGTCTCATTTGAGTTCGGAAAGTCAATCGCAACACTTCACTTTAGACAGAAGAGATCTCAGTACTTTATCTAAAAATGCGCGGAAGACTAGTTGTGGATGCTAAACTATTGAAAGACCATTTCTTGAGACAACAGCGTGGTGGGAATATCGCTGGGTTTCGTGGTGCACGTATGCAAAGGGGATATGGGATCGGAAGTATTTTCAAGAGCCTTGCGAGATATGCTATCCCTCTGTTCAAACAAGGCGCTAAAGTTGTTGGAAAAAGAGCATTGCAAGCAGCCACAGAAGTCGGTCAAGATGTACTCCAAGGAAAAAATGTAAAAGAAGCTTTTAAATCACGAGGAAAACAAGCAGCATCTGATGTTGCAAAAAACGCTGCCAAGAAAGTAATGACCGGAAAGGGTCGCAAAAAGGGTATAAAAAGAGCAGCGCCAGCTAAAACTCCCATTCGTGGTCCAACCAAGAAGCAGAAAACATCTCTCGATAACTATAGTCCAAAGTGGCATGGCTCTTGAAACAATGCATAAAGACTCCTGTATGTGTTCAAAATCCGAACTCGATTTATTTTCTATTCCACCGACTCAAGTGGTAATGGAAAAGGGATTTTGGGAAGATGTTGATCCTATTACGAGCATATCTTCTTCAGATACGATAGAATTTTTATGTGCTGCAAATAATGGTGTTTATACCGACTTAGCAAGCAGTTACCTATACGTTAAAGCAAAGATTACTACTGCGGCCGGAGGAAATGTGGATGCCGACATTCCAGTTGGACCTTCAAACCTTTGGATGCATGAATTATTCTCACAAGTTGAAGTATTTCTGAACAACAAACTGGTCACCCCATCAAGCACAGCATACCCTTACCGAGCGTATATCGAAACGATCCTGAACTTTAGTAAAGACGCCAAAGATTCACATTTGACCTCAGCACTGTTCTATAAAGATAAAGCTGGAAAGATGGATGTAGTAAACCCTCTCGCATAAGACGCCAACGTCAACACGGGATTAAAACAACGCCATGCATGTACACGTGAAAGCAAATCTGTCGCCATGGAAGGAAGACTTCATTCTGATCTATTCGCGCAAGACCGTTATATTCTTGGTGCTGTTCCAATCAAGATCAAGCTGGTGAGATCTAGAGACCCGTTTTGTTTGGTATCATCCGAGGAAAATCCCAATTTCAAAGTGGTCATCGAGGAATGTTTGTTTCGTGTACGACGAGTTAACGTAGCCCCTAGTATTATACTGGCTCATTCCCAGGCCCTTCAACAAATCACTGCCAAATACCCAATCAACAGGATCGACTGCAAGGTTGTCTCCGTACCCCGGGGGAATATGTCTGGAAATAAACCTAATATATTTCAAGGTGGTTTACCAAATCGTATCGTGATTGGAATGGTCGACGCGGATGTCTTTAACGGTACATATACGAAGAATCCGTTCAATTTTAAAAATTATGATATCACAACCATGGATCTCACTGTCAACGGAGAGAACTTACCTGGAAAACCACTACAGTTGAAATTTGGAGCAGACAGTAATTACATTTCTGCTTTTCAAACCCTGTACGCCGGCGCACACAAGATTTTTGATAATCAGGGTAATGGTATAACACGTGAAGAATATGCAAACGGTTATACACTGTTTGTGTTTGACCTAACTCCTGACTTATGCCTTGGTGATCATGTACAACCGATTAAGAACGGAAATGTGTCAATTGAATGTCGATTTGGAACACCGTTGGAGACAGCTATAAATATCGTGGTACTTGGTGAATTTCAAAGTCTTATCGAAATTGATGCGAACCGGAACGTGCTGTGTGATTTCAACAACTGAAGATGAACTCGCTGCAGATTATGAACATTCTCAAGAATGATCCATTTACAAAAACGGTGTTTACGGACGTTTTACCATCAGATCGTTTATTTATATAGGGTATTTACTTAACACGGACGCATCCGATATGCCAGGATCACACTGGATTGCAATGTACCTTACAGAAGATGGCAAAGGGGAATTTTGGGATTCGTATGGTCAGGCTCCTGGATTTTATAATCAGAACTTTACTCAATTTTTGGACAAGCATTGCGCTACATTTACATGGAACAGAAGAATTTTGCAAGCCCCTTCATCAGACGTGTGCGGACAATATACATTATTCTTTGCTTTACATCGATGTAGACGTATTCCAATGTCAACCATTGCAAATATGTTTACGGATAGCAAAGAATGGAATGATGAGCTTGTGCGTGATTTTATAGACAAGTGGTACAAACACTAGATTTAGTTTTAAATACATTTATTGTAAAATTTTCTCTTACAAGAAATAAATTATTTTAACCATTTATATGGACTACTAATATTGTCTCTGCGTTTTTTCCTCTTTTCTTGCTGCACTCGAGGAGTGGTGGCTAGATTTTCCGGGATACCTTTGGTTTTATATTCGCGAACAATTCCAAGACGGTTTTCGTTTCTCACAATACCTTCGGGTACATTCAAATGTCCGAGAACTTTTGAAAACAATTCCCAGCCGTTGGGGTTGAAATTCTTCCTTTGACGTAGAGAATCATTCACTAAATCAACTATATTTGTGCTAGGAACCGATCTTCCTATGAACACCATCTGGCCTTGTTCATTCCAACCAATAAGATCCTTATTTGATTTGAGTTTTTTATGAGTTGTCGACCTCTTGACTTCATAGTAGCTGGTACACTATCCATGATATCTGTTTCAATCTCGTCTGAGGGTTCAGTCTCTTCACTCGCCTGTTCTCCTTGAGGTTCTTCAGCTTGATCGGTGTGCATCACGTTTACTCCAAGAGGTTTATTCATTCGTTTATCATAAAAGGTTAAATAGCGTTGCAGATTCTGGTCGTATAACTTTGCCTTTTCATCAATTGGTATATCTTGTCGTCGAATAATATCTTGCATGTCCGAGTCTATTTCGTTGACCTGTGTCGCCAAAGGCGCCGCGAGTGGTTTCTTTCGCTGTTCAGCCATATGTTCAGCGACAAGTACTAATCGCTTGACGTGCTCCATTATAAAAAGTTAGCTAACTGTTCCAAAACTGAAGTGAGTAGAAACGGTAGGAGACCCTCCCCTTTTTGAACTAGACGGGTTCTTCTTTTTACGATAGGATTTCGTTTGTCAGACGCAAACTTTATATGCTTGGAATGTGGTGCAAGTTTTTTAGCTGTTTTCGGTTTCAGTTTAATCATGTCAAACCAAACGTTTAATAGACACTGTCTTATAGCTTCAAACAGATCGTCTTCAGCCGCTTTCAAAATAGCTTTTCTCAGTTCAGGTTTACACTTGGCCAATACTTTCAGAAGTTCGGAGTTCCTCGTCATACAAGCAGACATGATCAAATGAAAATTTTACACACGTTCCCACTTTCTTATACTCTGGGTTGATAGACATAATGCGTATCTGTTGGAAAGATCCCGGATCGAATCCGTATCTCGTCAGGACACGTAGGAGTTAGGTCGACAAATAGATACGAATAGGGATCTTTAGATGCTGGGATACAGTTGTTTAGCGAGATGAATAATTTGACTTGCGTCTCGCACGTTTTTCGTTAAACATAAATAACTTGCATTGAGAGAAATTGTACGGTGTTCTTTGCTATGATGAAATAAATTTTGTACAATGTAGATCACACTCAGGTTACCATGATGTGATTTTTTCGTGAATAATTTTGAAATGACTCCGTCCTTCTCACCCATGAAATCATCAATGACATACAAATTGCGTGTTTCGGGATTAATACTATCCAGTATATCATCAGGTAAACCTTTTACAAATTTTATTCCAGGCACTAAATTTTGAATTTCTCCAAACGTATCTTGGTACTCGGCATAAAAATACACAATGTTTTCTGGAGGTTTGTCTATCATGACATTAACATAACTCAAAAGTTTTTTTCACAAATGTAGTTTTGGCTGACTTTGTGCTCCCAGACACGAGAAGGCCAAACGGGTGTGTTAACTGTATGGAGTACATGTTGAAAACGAAATCATATATTTTGATCGTCACTATTTATATCATTCGTCCAATGAGTCTATACAATTCAGTTAAAACTACTTCCAAGTCCAAAGGTGCACATTTGGCACTTATAAGGAAAGGTTGTCTTTGTGCGGTGGAAAGTTCATGAACACCTGCTAAATGGTTAGATAATTTCAACAATTTTTTCTTGCCACAAATCGGACAGTCTTTACGCTTTCGAGGCATGATGTAGAATGAAGACCTTACCTGACTCCCATCTCTTATATAAATGTCCCGCATGGGACTTTTTTTGTCCCGGAAGTCCCGGAAACGCTCAAAGTGTCCCTGCGGGACTGTTTGTCCCGTGCGGGACTTATTTTGTCCCTGAAACTCTGCATGGGGAGGGGGAGAGAAAAATACACAACATGGTTTTGAAAAATATATATTGACTATTTACAAACTAAATATCTAAAGGAATTGTTGACACACCGTCCTCCAAAACTTTACGTTTTGGATAAAAATAACTAAAAGCGTTTTTAACTTGAACATATGTACACATAGTATTATTTAAAACCCTAAAACCCCTATTTACACCCGATCCACTACGTTTACTTAAAAGCACATCTAAATATTTATCTTTATTAATTACATTATTTTTCTTATTTACACCCTTGCAACTATATTTATCTTTCTCCCCAAAACAATAATACGTCTTACTACATAAAGATACAATTCCATCCCCTTCCCATTCCACTTTAAACAACCCCGGTTTTCTCCTGTCGTATTTCGCATGTTCAGTTGTATTGGAGCGAGGAAACCAGTTACATTTATCGTTCTCAAACGCCTCTCTTAAACCAGGCTTGACCAATTCTTCAACACTTTCACCACTAATAGCGATATAGGCACTGTCTGTATCCATCTCGCAATACTCATAATCGGAACGGTCAAGGTATGTATCTAAACAGTCGTAGTAAAACTATAACATTCGGAGTTTCGCATACTGGTACACGAAGAACCCCACATGTAAAATAAGAATAATTACTTATTAATTTATATTTCTAATGACAAAATGATCATGCAATACATACCTGTAGTGGTAAGTCCAACTTTATTTTCTTCTTAGCACTTTCCACTTCGTAAGTGTCATCGTCGATCACGTTCATTTGGCGGTAGAATGGTGAGTTGATTAATTCAGAAACCTCATCATCGTTGCAGTAATCCACCTTGCGATGACGCTCTTTGTTGGTGATGGTCTTCCCGTATGAGCTGTATAGAAATACAAAAAATGAGTATTTCTTGAATACGTCACGACAGCGTGATTTTAAAACTCACCTATTTCCGACCAATTTCATCGTGTCCGCGATGATGGCTTTGGAGGGGTCTGCATCACCAGCACGACGAGCATCCGATACAGCGTCACCGAAAGGTTTGAAGCATGGCTTAGGGGTATACTCGACTATCTGGTAGACGTGTGTTACCTAAAACGATAATACAATTTGTTAAAAAAATTTTCTCCTGCAATTTTACAAGTTTTTAATATTTAAAACGAACCTCTAAACCATGTTCTAAATACCATTTTAGAAGAGGAGTTGCCAACATTATCTTCTTTCCGATCATACTCCCAATGAGACTCCGCCGAGGTTGGGGCATGATGTTGTTTTCTTCGGCATAACTCTTCATGAATTCACCAATATCCTCTCGACGTATTTCTGTGTTTTTAAATATTGGACACATCTCTTTGAAGTATTCTCGCAAACTCTCAGGTGCGTGGATATCACACTCGGCAAAGCCAAATAACGTATCATTCTTCACAGCGTTGACAATTGATCGAGTTGTCATCGTTTTTACTTTGTCTAGGGGTCGGCGAAGTTGCGTGGCAATGAAGCGTTGCAGCGCGGTGTTTCGTTTCTTCATCTCTCGCCACTCACATTCCCAACATTCAACGAGATTGAATCCCTGCTTCTTGATATAGGCGCTGTTTCTTTGGGTCTCTTCAAGGAGTTCCTTCATCGGCTTATCACGCTTCTCGTTGACTTCTTTCCCTTCGTTCAGATGACAGTTGTGCTTATGCCAAGGGGCTTCGGTGGCGAAGTGGTTAGCGCACTTGCCTTTCACCTCTAAGGCCGCAGGTTCGAATCTCAGTGAGAGCTTCTCAATGCGACTCGAACCCAGTCCTCATGTGAAAAGAATAAAAGTCAACGCTCTGCCGAAAGTCGTGGGTTTTCTCCGGGTACTCCGTGTTTCCTCCCACAGGGAAAGTTGACAGGGTGGGTTAGGCACATAGGTCTGGAGGCAGATCATTAATGAGGTATGGACTAATAGCGGCTGCTCAAGCGCCATTTGTAAGCTCAAAGTCTACCTCGGTCTGCTTCACGTCAGTCCGGTTCTATCTATCTATTCATAATGTAACCAGTCACTGAAAAGCCCTGTTAGGGAGTGTGCTGTGAAATATCTGTACCTATCTGTATCCTATTAAAATAAAGTGTAATGCAGTTAAACCTACAAAAGAAAAATAAAGTTATCCTACAGGCCCACGCAATCGCTAAAAACTCATTAGCTCACTCCCACACAATTAACTTAATCCTAGCTAATTAATCTTAACTAATTACACTAAAACAACAACTTACCATGAAACTGAAACACCGTTTGTGATTCAGCGTGAAAACCGTCAACAGGGAGACGACGAGTGCCAATTCTTTTCTCCGTGTTGTTGTACTCGTGTCTGATACTAATACCGCGACTGTACGCTTGCCATTCTAACCATTCGATCGCCATTTTTCCACTCCACTGTTTCTTAAACCCGTCCTCCTCTAACCGTCTTATGTACTGTCCCATTGGCATGTCTTGCATGATGGCCCACAAGTAGAGCGCATTAGCATCGTAACCAACTACATTCTTGCAGGGATTCGATTCTTTTCCTCTGGCTCGCATTTCTTCCTTCCGTATGGATGATTTCTCTTTCTCGTGGTATCTGTTAAAGATAATGCTGGGGCCACCTACGTTATTATCCTTCATTGAATAATACATATCCTTGTCCTTCTCGCTGAACAAGGAGAAGTAGGTGCCTGGAATGTTTGAAAATAAATATTTCATAGTTAAGCCAGGCACACTCACACCGTCCTTAAACATATCAATGTTCCTTTCTTGCCAGAAATTGCTCATTTTATCAATTGCTTCAAGGAAGGGGATTACGTCAAGGTTGTTATACCACACGAGAAAGTCGCGGAAAGTTGTCATATTCTGTTCGTCCCATACACCCTGGCAATACTCATACTGTTCCTCGGTGATGTCGGTTCCAGATAGAGTGGAATGGAAGGTTTCGCGTGGTGGTAAGGAGCAATGATTGAGTTTGTCGAGGGAGTCGACCCACTCGTACGGGAAGTAGCCTTTGGTCTGGGAGCACTCGTACGCTTTGAGGAACTGTTCGTAACTAAATCCCGGAGCCAGATAGTTTGTGATATCGAGGAATTTTAAGTGTTGAGTCTTGAGACACATGTGGTTATTGTTCTTTTTTATCACAAACTTAACTTGTTCGTGTTTGACGAGATGTGAAAAGAAGGGGTTTTTCGCAGCGTTAATATCGTATTTACCAGAGTTGAACCCAAGAATTGGTAGCTCTTGTAAGTATTCTGACAATTTATCTTGAAGTTTGTGCAGAGGATGGACCGCATCCTAAATAAATGAAAAGGTGTAAAAAGCAAGATACTTACACTTCCCTACTATTCTATATAACAACCGCTAAAATGGATCATGAGTGTGATACTTACTCTCTCTTCAACGACTTTATCTTTATTCACTTCGTCTTCATCTACCCCACACACATCTTCACTCACCTAAAAGGTACACATATGGTAAGCACAGGAAATACCACTGTTGAGTTCAAACCTTATGTTATATACCTCACTATTCGGCCCCATCAAACATCCCACCATTTCCTCTATCATCTGTTCCTCTGTATTTTGCTAAAACATAAGATATACTAGAATATAAAGAATATAAGTGCAAAAATAACCTTCCTATAATTTACCTCATTATCCTCCCCCGCGGCAACTTCCATAACCTCGTTTTCCCCCACCTAAAGATATAAGAAAAAATATTAAGGATAAGAAATATACTAAGAATCTAATACGTGTGAACTATACCTCATTAACTCGTTCATCAATTTGACGAAAAACGTCAGAGAATTGGTCCAGCAGTAATCCATAACTTTCTTGGCTGACCTCAACCAAATATTCCACGAACTGTTGGATCATTTCACTTGTACTGCCAGACGAGACGAAGCATTTGGGTTGATCATAACCAGGCACGTTGGAGCAAACAGAGACACTCAAGGGGATATGTTGTGCTTCCACGTTAACTTTGCTGTATTTCTTGGATGTTCGGCTTCACGTTTGAAATAACACTCAAAGTCAAAGGTGGCACGATGAGGGAAGTACTTGAGGTCTTCAGGGATTTCGATTCCCTCGTCGGCCAACAAATCGAAGATTGACTGTGGATCTTTGTAGGCACCACCAGGGAAGATGTGACGTATAGTTGCTTCGCATGTTCGCTCGTGCTGGTTCAAGGCTTTTGCTGTCTTCCACATTTTGTCACACTTGGAACAACAGTAGGACTTGAAATACATCGCCAAATTCTTAATACAGCTGAAGTGACTGCCGTAGAGGTTCAGGTACATCGAATTGGCGTAGCTACGATGGGAGCGCTGTATGAGTTGAGCCACAATGGAGGCCGTGTCGTCATCTTCGTCATGTAGCTCTGTAAGGCGATACACGAAAATGTTCAACTCGAATAACTTTTCCAACTCTTGGAGTTCTTCGAGTGTCACGCCGTCAAAATCATCATCTTGAGAATACTGCTCATAAAAATGTTGAGTATCACGTTTTAGGTTATGGGGATGACAACCACGGTGTAGGGCCAAACAACGGAAAAAGCACAGTTTGTCTTCGTATGGTAGTCCTGTATGTTCATTACAGTCGAGCGACACGATGGCACGGCTCTCCAGTATGTATTTAGGTAGTCGGACACTGCGGCCTATGGGATGGTCTCGAAGTTTGGTGACGTAGAAGGTAACGTTGGTAACATCCATGACAATCCATTTGGAATTGGGTCGTTGTTGTCGAGCCCATTCATGAATGTCGATGTTTTGTATCGTTTCGCGAACTTGGGCTAAATCTTCACGATTACGAATCTGGAACGGGGAGTCGAAGACACGGCTGTTGTTTGCTGAGGGGTGGTGATATTGCATTTGTTGTGTCTCGTTATTAAACAATACGAAACCAAAGGAGAGATTTAACTTAAAGACGGTGGTTTTATCTTCGAATATGTGCTGTATACTGTTGACAAGTTGACCCATATTCAACGAGCTCAAACGATAGTTGTACCAATGCTGAATCCGATTGCCTCGACTTTGTCGCGTACGTATAGCACGCCAATGCTCTCGGTGGAGTTGGGAAGGAAGGTCAGATGGTGGTAATAGGGGATCCTGAGGGAACTCTTGGGGTCCTATAGAAATTATAACACCCGATTCTTTATTTTTGTCTAGAGCTCCGCACTAATTTTGTCATACAAACACCCGATTCATAAAAAATCGAAATAAGTATAACATGAATAAATTAGGAACATGCAATTTCACATAGCAACATGATAAACCCACGCAACAAAAATTACTTGATTATTTTTACCTCACTATAAAACGCTAGCGAATATTACAAAAATGATGTAGCGTAAATACTCGTACAATGACATAAATTAATAGTTCTAAATCAAATGAACATAAGCCTAACATGAATAATTAGGAACATTCCACATGATAAATCCACGCTATAAAAATTACTCGATTATTTTTATCATGTTTTCAAAACACAAACATCAGTGAAACAACATGAAAACAGCATGAAAATATTTTTCAAATGTAAACGTTAGGATTTCAGGCGATGTTTTAAAACCGAGGTTGCGAGTAATTAACATTGTCAATATACACATCAAATCACCACAATCAATATACTATATACGGTTTAAAAAATTGAATTTCATACCTTCGTTGACGACAATAGAAGCTCCTGAAAAGGAGAAAAATGTATTAGTGTGATTTTAACTTAAATTATTACATAGCATATACTCTCTTACCTTCGTTAACGCGTGTCGCAGATGTTGGCTGTTCTTAAAAGAGAAAAAATATCTGTATAAATACAAAGTCAGTAATCGAAATATTTTCATTTATACATACCTGGTTCATCAGTTCTGTGCCTTTTTGTTCGCCGGGTCGGCGTCTTCGTACGTTTCCCACGACCAACTTGATGGACTTCGCGCTGATGGGCTTGGAATGGGAATATATTTCGAAACACCTCACCACATACATTACAAGTATATTCCCTTTCGGCACCACATCTCTCGTGCATTTTCATGTGGCGGTTCAAATTATCCTGTAAAGAACATGAAGTATAATATAGCGTATATCTGTACAATGTCTATATAGACATATACTTGTTACGGTTTATATATTAATGCAAATCTCTACAAACCTTTCGATCAAATTTCTTATGACATCTTGCACATTCGTATACTTTTTCCTTGTCATGTATCTTCTTGTGGCGGTTCAGTTTATCTTTCGTCGCGAAAGATTTGTCACATTGGTCGCAAGTAAACGACTTTTCCCCAAAATGAAGAGATTGAATGTGGCGCTTCAAATCGGCTCGACGTGTGAATACTTTTTCGCAGTGATTGCAGCCATGTCCAGGGTTTCTGTCCCGTCGCCAATCATTCCATTCAGCCAGAATCTGCTCTTGAGTTTCAGGGGACCAAGAAAATGTGTCCACGGCACAAAGCTGGCGATTGACCTCATCATTTTCCAACTCTGCCGTGAAATGATCTCTCCTACAAAATATAGAAGTCGATTACATACACAAAACTCTGGATATTATATTATTTTTTCAGTTTAAATTAAACTTACCAAATATTCTCTCGATGTTGCTGTGCCATTCTCTTCCAAGTACTTCTCTCCGAATATAAATTCCACCAAAAGACCTCCAGTGAGAGCGTTGTCAAATGCAGAACTATACCTATTACAAGACGCTTGTCGATTTTATACAGACGCCCATTAAATCAAACAACCAATCATAGTAAGCCAACATTAATCCCTCAATTGTATCATACATGTGGGGGACGCTAAAAAATGCGTAGTCAGCAAGTTTCGCACGATCGTGTTTAAGCTCGCCCGCGTGACGTCATTGTATATATTTATGACGTATGTTAATGATTGACGTCACTACGCACCCTCATTTGTACGAGTATTAATTAACGCACCCTCAGCACCCTTACGCACCCTCATTTTTATGAATATTAATTAGCGCACCCTTACGCACCCTCAAAAGTGGGGGTTGAACGGCCTCTATATTACTACTGACCCTACCGGCCAAACTCAACCACAACAACCACCCTTTCAGGCCAAGGGAAATGAAGCATCAACTAATGTTTGTGCAAACAGCAATGTCTCGGTGCTTTTGCAAACTGCAAAGGCTATGGTGGGAAACCCTAATGTCCCCCAAATTGCAATCGAGAATTGTTTTCGATTCCTGCAGCAGTCAGAGGTCTTATATATCAAATCGGCTGAAGAATTCATTGGGTGTCCAACCTGTTAATAAACAATCCCTTTTGGTAAAAACATTTGGCAATGACTCCCCAAAATTGATATCGTGTGATCTAGTCCAAGTCTCTATTACAGCCACTGATGGCTTGGAATTGTATGTCAATGCCTTTAGTGTCCCTGTAATATGTAGTCCGATTTCTAACCAAGCAGTAGAAGTAGCAGTTGAGAAATACACGCATTTAAATGGTTTAGATTTAGCAGATAACAGTAGTCCTTCTAGTGATGTCGACATTGACATTCTAATTCTAGCGGACTTCTATTGGAACTTTATGTCTAATGAGTCAAGAAGAGGTGAAGGACATGGACCCGTTGCCCTGTCAACTAGGCTAGGGTGGGTTTTGTCTGGTACAATTGATAACCTTAGTGAAGAATCTAGTTCCACAACCAACTTCGCTGCAACTCATGTATTACGGATTGATGCTACCCCAGTTCAGGATAACCTAAACCCGAACATGACTGAGCAACTTAATAAATTTTGGGAGTTAGAGTCTATAGGCATTCGGGGTGACGAAAGTTCAGTCTATGACAAGTTTGTTGAAGAAGTTAGATTTAATGGGGAGAGGTGTGAAGCAAAATTACCCTTTAAAGAGCACCATCCCACCATCCCTGATAACCATGCTGTTAGTGTAAAAAGATTAGGAAGATTAGTTCATCGACTCCAAGATCAACCTGCTCTTCTTACTGAATATGATAAGATAATTCAAGACCAAGTCCAGAAGGGAATTGTGGAACCTGTTGACCCAAAAGTTGTCCCAAAGACTGGAAATGTGCACTACCTACCCCACAGAGAGGTTGTGAGAGCTGACAAAGACACTACGACAGTTAGAGTGGTTTACGACGCGTCAGCTAAGACAACAGGACCTAGTTTATAACCCCACTGATTTTCGACATCTTGCTGCGTTTCCTTGTCCACTCGGTTGCCATGACAGCTGGTATAGAGAAAGCTGTTTTGAACGTTGCAGTCGCGGAGGAACATCGTGACTTTCTTAGATTGTTATTGTTAAATGACCCCTACAGCAGCAGCCCAAGCGTTATACACCTTAGATTCGCCAGAGTTGTGTTTGGAGTTGCGTCAAGTCCGTTCATTTTAAACGCTACCATTCGTCATCATGTTAATCAATATCTGCTGAATGATCCAGAGTTTCTCTACGAACTTTTGCGATCTCTCTACGTCGATGACTATGCATCTGGATGCGAGAGTATACCTAGAGTGTTGGAACTAGCAAGAAAGATTAAGTCTCGACTTTCGACAGGAGGTTTCAACATGCGTAAATTGCAGACTAATTCACCAGAACTTAAGCAAATGTTTCAAGTATATAGATCCCGATTTCGCTGAAGATATTCCTAGCTTTCCGGCAGATCCTTTACCAACTATGAACGAAGAAGATTGTGGTTACACAAAATCAGCTCTTGGTGGCCAGAATGATGTGAACAGTAAAGTCCTTGGTCAAACGTGGAATGACCTGAATGACAAGTGTGAAATTAATTTGTCCAATGTTGTAGCTGGTTATGATCCAAAGAGTTGTACAAAGCGAATTGTGTTGAGCATTACAGCAAAGTTTCATGACTCCCTGGGGCTGATATGATATCACCTCTTATTCTTCAACTAAAGCTGTTGTTCCAAGAATTGTGCAAGAGTAATGTTGAGTGGGATGAACAATTGAGCGAACAGTTTTGTAAAGTATGGGTAGCAATCTTCTCCAACTTGAAGAATGCCAAAGTAATTTCTATTCCACGCTGTTACTTTCAAGAAACACGAACAGGGTTAATCGAGTTACATGCATTTTACGATGCAAGCGAGGCGTCGTATGGTGCTTGCGTGTATATCTTATACGAGCATGAAGCAGGAGTTAAATGCAATTTAGTCGCCTCTAAAACAAGAGTAGCACCCATGAGTGAACAGTCGATACCACGTCTTGAATTACTTGGATGTTTAATCTCGGCACGATTGCTAGATAACATTCGTAAGGCATTACAAGACGTCTTAATATATTAAAGATTCATGCTATTTTCTTCTGGTCCGATTCAACGGTTGCACTAAGCTGGATAAGGAGTGTGTGTAAAGAGTACAAACAGTTTGTAGAAAATAGAGTTCAGGAAATTCGAAGATTGACAGATCCAAAGGATTGGAGATATTGCCCAACAAAAGACAATCCAGCAGATATTGCTTTAAGGGGAGAATCAGTATCGAAGCTCGCGGCGGATGATAAGTGGTGGTATGGTCCTACCTTTTTACTAAATCCCAAGGATTCGTGGCCGGTACAGCCGTCGCACGGAGAAGAAAGCAAGAATACGTTGCAAGAGTTGAAGACATCCAAACAGACTGTGATAGCGGCAGTCGTTGATACTGATGTGCAACCAGAACACAGTATAGAGAACTTGCTAAAGGCTTCGAAGTATAGTAAGTTAGAAACTTTGCTTCGTGTAACAGCCTATGTGCAGAGATTCGTTGACAATGTAAAACGAAGTTTGAAAGGTGAGAAAATTTTGAAGGGTCTTCTAACTGCTGAAGAACTAGAGGTGGCCGAGAAATCCTGGATTAAGCATGTGCAAGCTTCCTTAACGAAGCTGCCGAAATATAATAAAATGAAACGATCTTTAAGTTTATTTATGGACGATGAGCAACTAATCTGTTGTCATGGTCGAATCGAAAAGTCAAATCTACCTAACGAAACGAAGTTTCCTATGTTATTACCCAGCGATCATGATTTTACTAATCTCGTAGTTCTGCATTGTCACACTGAAGTTAGGCATAATGGCGTTCGGGAAACTGTAACTCAAGTTAGATGGAAATATTGGATCGTAAGAGGGCGACAAGTAGTGAAGAAGATTATCGCTCGATGTTTAACGTGCAAACGATTAGAGGGCAAATCTTACGGAGTGCCGCCAGCACCTCCCTTGCCAGAATACCGTTTAGATAACGACGTTGCCTTTTCAAGAGTAGGAGTTGACTATGCTGGCCATTATTCGTGAAGAACATATGCAAATTCAGAATTTTTCGACCAAAATAAGCAAGGCTTCCATTTTTTTTCACAACAAACATAACAAAAGCTTAATAAAATTGTTCAAATTGCAAACTATTTCATAACTTTGAGCAACTTCGACCACCTTTTATCCCAAACTTTGACCGCATTTTTTCGAGTTTTACCTTCGATTTTAAGCAAATATCAGTTCCATTTTGACCAACTTTGACCAAATATCAGTTCCATTTTGACCAACTTTGGCCTACGTTTGAATTATTGCGGGGGTGTTACACCTCCCTCCATGGATCACGTGATCCAGCTTGGAAAACCATTTTTTAATTCAAATAAGGGGCCGACCATTTAACTTTTGAGGGAGGGGGTGGGTGATTTACTGCTGCTAGGGAATTTTTTTTACTGGGATCGTTATGTGCAAGATATTTTATTTATCCCATCACTATGTTCGGTTTTTTTTGCCACACTTTCTTTCGCAGCATTTTTTTTTCAATAGCTTATACTATTTAGATTCTTTAATTATAGTTAACGTTGAGTTTTCTAGCTTCATGCATTGCTCTTAATAATACATATTGCTATGAGGTATAACATTCGGTTCAGGGCCTTTTTTGAGGATGTGTAACTGGAGAGGACATAATTAGCGGGGGACCTGGAGAAGTTCCAGTCGGCAAGTCTGTATCCAGGGCCGTAGCTAGCATGTATAGTTGGGGGGGGGGGGTGTAGGCCAAAAATTTCCGAATGACGAAAATAATTTCCGAATATATCATGGCATACTATTAGCCATGAAGGTGTTTGCTATTCGGAAAATGAAGACGCAATTTACAATTAACAAAAATATGCATAATTTTCGCACAGACATATTACAGAAGCAGTGCGGTAGGGAGCTTTTGTTTATTGGGGGCAGAAAACGAGGGCCGGAGGCCCGAGGAAATTTTTAAATTTCGAGTCTCTGAAATGCCATTTCCTGGACTTTGGGGAAGTTTTGACAGAATGCTGATGGTCAGAAAAAAGCGTTTTAGTATGTCGAAATTTACAATTTGCTTACAATTTATATTGACAATACAATATAATATTTTCTCTGTTTAACCACTAAAATTTTGTTCTACTATTATTGCCGTAATTTTCCGAATGGCCAACCCGATTTTCTGAACATGTTGATTCTAAAAAAGTTGGGGGGTTAACCACCCCCCACTGATACCCCCTCGCTACAGCCCTGTCTGTATCACTGCAGCTACCTACAGCATAGACATGCATGATTTAACTAATAAGTATACGTCATAGGGCAGCAGCTCAGGCCATGCTTAACTAGGACTCTGAGACAACTGAGTCGACCACCGAAGGTGCGAAGCCTCTGGAGGGAAAATTTTGGATTTTTTGAAGCTCAGATAAGCTCTTTCCACCATTTTGAAGAGTTTTCCAACAAGAAATTAACCTTACACTAGTCCCTGAAAATCAAACCAGCTGATCTTTTCGGACTGGTCAAATCGATCCCGGCAACCATGCTATTTTGCAACATTTTTTTCCCCACCAAATACTGGGGCAGGATATTTTTTCCCCAGTTTGTTAGTGCAGATATTTTTTTTTGTTCAGAATAGCCTTGCAGGAAATTTTTTTCAAAATCCCCCCCCCTCAAAAGTTAAATGGTCGGCCCCTTAGCTTCTGAATGTCAGAATATATATATATATATATATATATATATATATATATATATATATATATATATATATATATATATATATCGATGGGAACTTTGTCATCAAAGGGCGTTTGCGATCCAAGGGCGTTTGCGCCATCTAATTGCCATTGCCATCGAAGGGGCCTTTGTCATCGAAGAGCCATTGCCATCGAAGAGCCTTTGCCTTTGTCATCGAAGGCCATTGCCATCGAAGGGCCTTTCCTATCGATGGGCCTTTGGCATCAGATGGCCTTTGCCATTGAAGGGCCCTTTGCCATCGAAGGGCATCTGGCTTTGAGGGGCCTTTGCCATCGAAAGGCCTTTCCTATCGACTTCCTTTGCCATCGAAGGGCCTTTCACATGGAAGAGCCTTTTCTTTGCCTTTGGCATCGAAGGGCCTTAGCCTTCTAATGCGCTTGCCTTTGCCATCAAAGGGAGTTTGCCATCGATAGGGAGTTTGCTATCGTTGGGGCGTTTGCCGTCGAAGGACCTTTGCCATCGAAGGGCCTTTGGCTTCAAAGTGCCTTTGCCTTCGAAGTGTCTTCTCTGGCATTGCAACATCCTCCGATCCAGCCGTACCAAGACTCGAGTGATTGTGAGAAAAGAGGATGTTTGCTTGTTACAGTCCTACAATTCACTCCTTGCCTTCGAAGGCCTCTATGTTTGCCATAGAAGGACGTTTACCATGCTTCAAAGCGCCTTTGCATTCGAAGTGTATTTTCCTTCATGCCAACAATCCAAACATAATCCTTCAAACTACTCCATCGCTTTAACCGCTGCAACATCATCCGACCTAGACTTTCTGGTAATGCAACATCCTCCGACCCAGCTCGAGTGATTGTGAGAAAAGAGGATGTTTGCTTGTTCCAGTCGTACAATTCACTCCTTGCCTTCTAAGGCCTCTCCCTTTGCCATCAAAGGGCGTTTACCATCGATGGGGCGTTTGCCGTCGAGGGGCATTTGCCATTAGAAGGCTTTTGCCATCAAAGGGCCTTTGCCATCACAAGGCCTTTGCCATCAAAGGGCCTTTACCATTGATGTGCCATTACCATCCAAAGGCCTTTGCGATGGAAGGGCCTTTCGCTTCAAAGCGCCCTTGCCTTCGAAGTGTCTTTTCCTTCATGCGAACGCTACACATATAATGCTTCAAACTAATCCATGATCCATGGCTTTATCCGCTGCAACATCCTCCAACCTAGACGTTCTGGTAATGCAACATCCTAACCAGCCGTGCCTAGTCTCGAGTGATTGTGAGAAAAGAGGATGTTTGCTTGTTGCAGTCGTACAATTCACTCCTTGCCTTCTAAGGCCTCTCCCTTTGCCATCAAAGGGCGTTTGCCATCGAGGGGCCTTTGCCGTCGAAGCATCAAAGGGCCTTTGCCATCAGAAAGCTTTTGCCATCCAAAGGCCTTTGCCATCGATGCGCCATTACCATCCAAAGGCCTTTGCGATCGAAGGGCCTTTCGCTTCAAAGCGCCTTTGCCTTCGAAGTGTCTTTTCCTTCATGCGAACGCTCCGCATATAATGCTTCAAACTACTCCATCGCTTTAACCGCTGCAACATCCCCCGACCTACACTCTCTTTTAATGCAACATCCTCCGACCCAGCCGTACCAAGACTCGAGTGATTGTGAGAAAAGAGGATGTTCGCTTGTTACAGTCGTACAATTCACTCCTTCCCTTCTAAGGCCTTTGCCATCAAAGGGAGTTTGCCATCCGTGCATGGGGCGTTTGCCGTCGATCGAGGGGCCTTTTAATTACCATCAAAAGGCCTTGGCTTGCCATCGAAGGACTTTTACCATCAAAGCGCCTTTGCCATCGAAGTGTCTTTTCCTTCATGCGTACGCTCCACATATAATGCTTCAAACTACTCCATCGCTTTATCCGCTGCAACATCCTCCAACCTAGACTCTCTTGTAATGCAACATCCTTCGACCCAGCCGTACAAAGACTCGAGTGATTGTGAGAAAAGAGGATGTTTTGCTTGTCCCAGCCGTACAATTTACTCCTTGCCTTCGAAGGCCTCTGCGTTTGCCGTCGAAGGGCGTTTTGCCATTGATGGGAACTTTGCCATCCAAGGGCCTTTGCGACTCAAGGGCGTTTGCCATTGAAGGGCTTTTGCAACTCAAGGGCGTTTGCCATTGAAGGGCGTTTTCCATTGAAGGGCCATTGCCATCGATGCGCCATTGCCATCAAAGGTCCTTTGGCTTCAAAGCGCCTTTGCTTTGAAGTATCTTTTCCTTCATGCCAACGCTCCGCATATAATGCTTCAAACTACTCCATCACTTTAACCGCTCCAACATCCCCCGACATACACTCTCCTTTAATGCAACATCCTCCGACCCAGCCGTACCAAGACTCGAGTGATTGTGAGAAAAGAGGATGTTTGCTTGTTACAGTCGTACAATTCACTCCTTGCCTTCTAAGGCCTCTGCCTTTGCCATCCGTGGGGAGTTTGCCGTCGATCGAGGGGCCTTTTAATTGCCATCAAAAGGCCTTTGCCATCGAAGGACCTTTACCATCGATGCGCCATTGCCATCCAAGGGCTTTTGCCATCGAATGGCCTTTGGCTTCAAAGCGCCCTTGCCTTTGCTTTCGAAGTGTCTTTTCCTTCATGCGAACGCTCCACATATAATGCTTCAAACTACTCAATCCCTTTATCCGCTGCAACATCCTCCGACCTAGACTATCTTTTAATGCAACATCCTCCGACCTAGCCGTACCAAGACTCGAGTGATTGTGAGAAAAGAGGATGTTTGCTTGTTACAATTCACTCCTTGCCTTCGAAGGCCTCTGCCTTTGCCATCGAAGGACGTTTGCCATCGTTGGGAACTTTGCCATCAAAGGGCGTTTGCCATCGAAGGATCTTTACCATCGATGCGCCATTGCCATCGAAGAGGCTTTACCTTTGTCATCGCAGCCATTGCCATCGAAGGGCTTTTGCTATTGATGGGCCTTTGACATCAAATGGCCTCTGCCATTGAAGGGCATTTTGCCATCGAAGGGCATTTGGCTTTGAGGGGCCTTTGCCTCCGATGGCCGTTTGCCATCGAGAGGCCTTTGCTATCGAATTACTTTGCCATCGTAGGGCCTATCCCATGGAAGAGCCTTTTCTTTGCCTTCAAAGGGCCTTTGCCATTGAAGGGCCTTAGCCTTCTAATGCGCTTGCCTTTGCCATCGAAGGTCCTTTGGCTTAGAATGGCCTTCGCTCTTGCCGTCGAAGGGCCTTTTGCTTCAAAGCGCCTTTGCCTTCGAAGTGTCTTTTCCTTCATGCCAACGCTCCACATAGGTCGGTCATACCGCCTGATGACTGAGTCATGACTCTTTGCGGAATTTTGAGGTAAGCGAAATTCTATATATGCTCTGTCTTTATGGTATTGAGCACTCTTTACGTTTTGTATACAATATATATATATATATATATATATATATATATATATATATATATATATATATATATATATATATATATATATATATATATATATATATATAGTTATATATATATATATAGTTATATATATATATAAGCGAATGTCAATAATCGAATCATAAGAATCATATGTCGAGTCATAAGAATAGAGTGCTCGATACAAAAGTAGAGCAAATAAAAGACAAACTTGAGTTACATTTATTCACGACAAATTTGTTTCGTATGGCAAACTAGGCTTGCCACACTCATCAGGTGAATGGTGATATCGCGTACTTACATGATGTTATAACCTATAGGTAACTTGAGCTGTTATATACAAATGTTTGACGTCATTAGGAAAGCGTAAATATATGCTTGTAATCTGACTACTGGCTACAGAGCAGGAATTGTTTCCTGTGCCTACATGCCGATATTAGTTCGTTTCTTGAGTTCAATGAGCTTAGTTTGGGATAATAAATTATAACGAACTTTTCGTGCAGGCATAATTTACAACGTTTTGTTTGAGTAGGCCTTACACTTCTTTAAAATTTTCCAACGAATAGAGTATTCTATGTTGGACTGTTTCAACTGCCAAATATATTTACTCAGTTCAGTTGAATGTTTATGATCCGGGTTCCTGAACGAGCTTGTATGGTTGTAGTATCTCACTTTAAATGGGCCCGCTGTGTGTCCAACGTATAGGTTTCTTTCTGTTGGTTGTCTTCTCTCGTTACTGTGGCTTGGTATACAACGCTTTCGGTTAAACATTTGCCGGGGAGAGGGCAGGATTCTTCCTGACGGCAATTACACTTCCTATCGGGATTTTTAGTAGCCTCGGGCTGCTTGCGATCGAGTACGGTTCTGTTGTGCGCCGTGATGATATTGTGCACGTTGGGCGTACAGCTGTAGCTTAGCTTAAGATTGTTCCTATTGAACAGTTTATGTAAGGGATGGTGTGGTGGGAAGCATTCATCAATAGCCTGCAGAAATTTGTGACCAATGTCGGTGGCAACGTTGGCGCTGTAGGGAGGATTAAACCATATCACGTTTCTCGGTTTCTGCTTCTATTACGTTTAGGCTTTGGTGGCTGGGGATTGTAATTATAAAGGGCGTAGTTAAAACCACTCTTTCGCAGGGCTTCCTGATATGGAGGCGCGGCCGACTGGAAGGATTGCTTATCTGAGGATATGTTAACGTTTGATAGCCTCTTGTTAATAGCATCCGGTATGCTGCGTAGTATTGTAGGCGGGTGGTTGCTGTTGTGGTTGACATAGAGCGGTGTATTTCCGGGTTTCATATATATATGGCTTGTAAGATGACGATCTGAGATCACTGTCTAGATAGTCCACGCATTTTTTGTTGGCTTCGATGGTTATTTTCAAGTTGTTGTCACTGAAAACTTTGCAAATGCTTTTCTTAATGGTCTCGATTTCACGCGGTGTTTTGTCAAAGGCTGCGAGGCCGTCATCTCTGTACAGACCGATATCATTGCCGTACTCTGCCGTTAGTTGTGAAAGAAGATACGATCCCACTAACGTTAACTCGCATGTCTTAGCCCCGTCAAAGCTGCCCATGGTTACATCGAAAAGTGAATCGGCTGATGTTTTCTTTCGCCAAGTTGTATATGTAAATACGCGATATCACCATTCACCTGATGAGTGTGGCAAGCCTAGTTTGCCATACGAAACAAATTTGTCGTGAATAAATGTTTTAAACGAAGTAACTCAAGTTTGTCTTTTATTTGTTCTACTTTTGTATCGAGCACTCTATTCTTATGATTCGACACTCAATATACTTATTGACATTCGCCTATATATATATATATATATATATATATATATATATATATATATATATATATATATATATATATATATATATATATATATATATATATATATATATATATATATATATATTTATATATTTATATATATATATTTAAAAAACTCATTAATAATTCATATATATATATATATATATATACCGGGTGTCCCAAAAAAAAGTACTCCGGTTTGATTTATAATAACTTCTAAACAAGTAAAGCTATCAAACAGAAATAACTTGCATTAAATAGAGGAAGGGCTAACTTAGATTTTGATATATTACAGTTGTATTTTACTTAAAAATTCACGGAGATATTAATGTTCAAAATCGGGAGCATATTTTGGGATGTGTCTAAAATTAGCGAAAATCGGCGTATCAAATTTTAACTCCAGCGTTTGTTTGCTTAATGACATATCAGGGTAAATTGTATTTCAGCGAATTGTCGTTAGGGTTTGTAAAGGATATAGCGTAGATTTAGACATCTTACATGTAAGTCTTAACTTATTGTTTCCTGAAATATGAACGTTCGAAATTATGTAAGTATTTAATAGGTCTTTGCAAACTTAAGGTACTGAAAGACCATGCAAGGCAGGCGCTTCAATTTTTCTTAAATAGCCTATTTTTTTATGTTTTTCATGGGTTCAAAACAAAGTTGATTATTTCTCGGTTAGAGCAGGATTAATATTGTTCTTTAATGGAGGAAATAATATTGCTTTTTGCAAATACACATCACAGTATCAAAGCTACTATTTTGTTACATTTTGTTCCAAAAATGTTGGATGTCTCTGGGGAGTTGCATGCTTGTTATGTCTTTACTTATGGAGTTGTATGGTTTGATTGTGTTTCATTCTCAGTTTATTCTGAACTTGCCAAGATTAAGAAAGGCAAAAGAGTTTGGGTGTTCTTAACAAGGTTTCAGAACGTTGCAGAAGTTAGAAAATTCATTCAATGTGAAGTTAGAAAATTCACAATTCCAATGTGACAGCGTGCCCTAATTCAGAACTACGAACGATCCATGACGATCCTTCACAATGCAGTGGTCCTATGAAATAAGGAAACGTATTCGTGCTAGGAACACACGCGGATTTCGGACGAATAAATCTTGCTTGTATTTTGTAGATAATAATACTTTGTTTCATAATAAACAATTTGTCAAGTGTCATTTATTTACAGGTAATAGTGCATGTTTCAGTCGGGTAAATCTTGATTAATATTTTGATACGCTGTTTTTGGCATATTTCAGACACATCAAGAAATATGCTCCCGATTTTAAACATTAATATCTCCGTGAATTTTTAAGTGAAATACAACTGTAATATATCAAAATCTAAGTTAGTCCTTCCTCTATTTGATGCAAGTTATTTCTCTTTAAAAGCTTTAGTTGTTTAGAAGTTATTTCGAATCAAACCGGAGTACTTTTTTTTGGGACACCCGGTATATATATATATATATATATATATATATATATATATATATATATATATATATATATATATATATATATATATATATATATATATATATATACATATATATATATACATACATACATACATATATATATATATATATATATATATATATATATATATATATATATATATATATATATATATATATATATATATATATATATATATATACATATATATATATATATATATAGTGAAATGTTGCTGATAACAAGATACAAGTGTTGTATATAGAAAAGGTTTCAATGTGCAACCAAAAGAGACATTTATAACGTAAAATAAAATAAAAGCCACTCAAATTTTGCACAAACGTTTTCGCTTTAATGTTAGCTCCTCAGGTAGGGCGTTGTGAAACCCCGGAATGCCGGAATATCACGGAATATGGCGGAATATCACGGAATATGCCGGAATATCACGGAATATGCCGGAATATTGCGACATTTTCCCGGAATATACCGGAACATCACGATATTTTCCAATGGTAGCCATGGGCATGTACTAAAAGGCGAAACGTCGAAACAAAACGACGAAACGAAACGGCCGAAAATATAAATTACAGGAAAATTGAAAAATGCGGATACGGACGGACGGACGGGGGGGACAGGCGGATGGACGGGGGAGACAGGCGGATGGACGGGGGAAGAGGCGGATGGACGGGGGGGGGACGGCTTCATTTGAAACGAAACTCAATTTTAAAATCAAATCCGCGTTTTGTTGAAAGGGATATATTAGGATATATTATAAAAGACTATTATTAATCGTAATAAATTGTCCGCGAAAAGTTGATAAAATACATGTGGAAATGCGGGGTTTTTCAAACCTTCGTAACGCTTGATCGGATAAAACGCGGATATGCTGCAACTTTCATGCTTAATTTTCTCAGTCATCTGGATATGTAGTAATCTAATTTTATGCAATGTAATGTGTTATATTTTCAAGGGCTTTTCAATGCAGTTATCGGTTTAAATATACCTAAAATTCCCGTTAAGAGATATGACAATTGCCGTACGGCCTACTTTGTACGCAAACGAAAATTAGCTACAATTGCCACTTTCATGCTTAATTTTCTCTGTTATCCGGGCATGTAGTAATGTAATTTTATGCCAATGTGATGTGCTGATGAAATTTGCAGTTGTAATTTGCGTTTGCGTAAAAGTAGTCCATACAGCAATTGTCATATCTCAACGGGAATTTGAGTTATATTTAAACCGATAACTGCATTGAAAAGTCCTTGAAAAAACAGCACATTACATTGCATAACATTAGATCACTACATACCCAGATGACTGAGAAAATTAAGCATGAAAGTTGCAGCATATCCATGTCTTATTCGATCAAGCGTTACGAAGGTTTGAAAAACCCCGCATTTCCACATGTATTTTATCAACTTTTCGCGGACAATTTATTACGATTAATAATAGTCTTTTATAATATATCCTAATATATCCCTTTCAACAAAACTCGGATTTGATTTTAAAATTGAGTTTCGTGTCAAATGAAGCCGTCCCCCCCCGTCCATCCGCCTGTCCCCTCCCCCGTCCATCCGCCTCTTCCCCCGTCCATCCGACTGTCCCCCCCCGTCCGTCCGTCCGTATCCGCATTTTTCAATTTTCCTGTAATTTACATTTTCGGCCGTTTCGTTTCGGTCGTTTCGTTTCGGTCGTTTCGTTTCGACTTTTAGTACATGCCCATGGCTACCATTGGAAAATATCGTGATGTTCCGGTATATTCCGGGAAAATGTTGCAATATTCCGGGAAAATGTTGCAATATTCCGGCATATTCCGTGATATTCCGGCATATTCCGTGATATTCCGGGTTTTCACAACGCCCGTTTGGGGCCTACTTATTTTGCTCCTGAGATTTGAAAATACATTCTAATTAACCGCGTTGATAGAAATTAGAATAACAAAACGAAGTGGCTATTCGTACTCGAATATGGCACCCGATTCTTACATTACGTAAAGTGGCAATATAAAATAGTTTTTTGCAACAGTTTTTAGCGAGCTTGCTGCTAGCGCAATCGGCAAAGGCGTTGCGTGCGTGCAAAGTGAAACGAGATCGGGTCCGGGTTTAGTTTTTGCCGTCGGTTTTCTGTTGACTTAGAAATTTTTCTTAAAATATTTTTACTTTTTTCCCCCCCACTTTTTTAACTCTCAAATAGTTTACTAGACCTTTTATTGGTTAGGGTTAGAGAAGGGGTTGGGGTTAGGTTTATCTTAAATATTACGACTGCAGTGCGAATAGCAAATCAAACTCAGCGTATACTGTTCCAGTACGAAATTATAGCCACGGCGATTAAACAAAAAGTTATTTGTAACGCAAAAAACTAATTATAAGTTCGACTGCGAATGGGTCAACTATTGTGTTTACGCATGCTTGGGATCTGTAGTATTCTTTCAGTATTCTTTCGGATATTTATTTCTTTAATATTCTTTCATAAATTTCAACTAATAATAGACCTTATTCATAAATCGTGACGAGGCCTCGTATCCTAGGATACGGGAACAAAACGCGGGAAAACAAGCGAAAACTGCTTGCCAAGCCAAATTCAGATGCTATTGTGTCGACTTTAACGGCTTGTTTCTTGTTGCTTTTTGCGATTTATAACGATTTTTGTGTGTATTTTAAGACTTTGTTCCCACAACGAAGGCGGTAAACGAGTATATTATAAAACGGACCGGTTTTTCTCCCATTTTTGTGGAAGCCATCAAGCGAAAAACAGTATTTTACTGAGATTTTAACGTCAATATAAAGGTTATTCCGTGAACAATCAAGACAACTATGGAATGAAAGTATAATTTTTCGAATTTGACATTAATGTGGAAGAAAACAACAGGTCAAAAGTCACAAGAGAACGTCAAATGTCATTGATTCGTACGGGAAAATATGAACTATGGCTCTGGCTCGATAACATTCTGCAAGCAGCTTACAAGTTTAAAAAATGAAGGCTACATTACCTGAGTGAGTTGTAATCTTATTTCTTCAACAATAGTTTCATATTTCTTACGATTTTGGTGTTGTATAGACGTTTTGTAGCCTTGTTGGTTGTTTGTTTTGGCCATACAAACTACGACAATAATACAAAGTCAAAGGTTTCCTTTTTTGATTGACTCCAGCATCTTTTGCTTTAAATATCATGTTATATTTTCTCAGAAGTATTTTTTTCAACTTTCAAGCTCAGTTTTATAGATATTATTTTCGAAAAAAGCCGTAATATTCACGAAAAAAAGCTGCCATAGCCGACAGCAAAAAAAAACATTTTGTCAATTTTCCCGCGTTTTTCCCCGTTTCCTAGGATACGAGGCCTCATCACGATTTATGAATAAGGTCTTGCTTAGATATCACCCCAGTGTCGCAATGTTGTTGATAATATATGTTCGATTCGAGGCGATTCTTATCAGTTATAGACCTGAAACGAGGGGTATTCCACAAAAAATTACCCTGAGGGATGAAATATTCCGAGGGCGATGCCCGAGGAATATTTCATCCCGCAGGGTAATTTTTTGTGGAATACCCCGAGTGAAAGGTCTATAAATGGTATATTATACCGAACCTTTCAAAAATAAGTAGAAAACAAATACCATTCAATTAACTTTTAATTTCAAAACACAACTTTTGATAACTTTACATTTAAAAAGTCGAATTTCCCGCTCAAGCGTGGTATTCGAAGTCGAATACCATGGCCCCGGGTAAAACACCCAGGGTTCAAATTGCCTAGGTCATAGTATTCGCTGAAAAATACCATGGTCATGTGGTACAAATTTAGTTCTCTGATTGGACAAGCTCATTGTGAGGTATAATATACTAAAATATATATGCGAAATTATTCCTATCTCAGTGTACACCAAGCTGATATCACATGAATTTAAATACTTGTACTTACATGACTTTGCAGCGGTTAATATATATATCCTTCTGTATTTCTGTATTCTATACTAGTTCGTTCGCGTTCGTCCAATTCATAAACAACAAAAATGTCAATCACAGTTCTCAGCTAGCTAACGCATATAGGTGTGGCCTATTTTCCTTATAACTAATAATTAAAGTTAATAATTAAGTATGAAGTTTAGCGTGGTGATAACAGGATCAATTAGTTCTGAATCATGCAAATTCTAAAAACATTGTATTTCAAAGGGTTCCAGGTTTTTTGATGCACCCTGTAGAGTTGAGGACATTGTTTTTAATGTTTCGACACATGCCTAACATAACAAAAGCATGATAAGCAATTATAAAAAATATTCAATGCACATACTTCAATCCCATGCACTATCCTACTGACTTGCCCCTGGCTGCGTTGCATGCTTAAACATGCATAAATTAAGTTATGTTGTGTATGCACTGAGACCAGACAGACCACGCATACAATGAAATACAAAATACACCAAAAGAACTGCATCGTTACCGGTTTATATAAACTGACTAATGAGATTCCCCGTATTTATAGCATCATGCATGCAAAGCATTCTGGTCGGCTAACAGCAATGCATTCTGGTCGGTTAACAGCAGTGCATTCTGGTCGGAGAAACGGAAGTAAAATCTTACTTTCAGAGCCTACTACGAATTAGAACTGCTGACTTGCTCGCTCGCTTCAGGCTCGCTCGCTGCGAGCTATCAAAACTATAATATAATATCATACTGTATAGGCTATACGCTATTGGAGAGTTACACACTAAATTTTAGCGACCTCTTAAATTCTGTTAGCGAATTAGCCAAACGAACATGTCTTGGAAGAGAATTCCAGATTACAGCTCCGCTGTATGAAAAACTCTTTTTGAGAAGAATGCTCTTTGGTTTTGGAGGTAAAAGATTTAGATCAGAGTTTCGCAAATCATGATCATGTACTTGATTGGTTTCGCGAAACAAATCTTTTAAATACCCAGGAGCCAAGTTGTTAAGCACTTTGTACATCATGATAACTTTTTTAGTTCTTCGCTCATGAGCAAGTGCACGCCACCTAAGTTCAACAAGTAATTCACTAGATGGAGCGTCATACGCGCTCTTTGTGATGATTCTGGCTGCCCTGTTTTGCAATTTTTGCAAGTTTTTGGGATAGGCCATCAGACAGAGTGTCCCAAACTTCGCTACAATAGTTTAGTCGTTGTTCAACTAAGCTATGGTAAATTAGTAACAGATTTTGTCTGGACATGAAAGAGCTGACACGTCGTATCATTTTTAAAGCTTGAGTAATTTTTTCGATTAATTCATTGACGTGATCGTCCCAACGAAGATGCTCATCGTACATTAATCCTAATATTTTTGATTTTAAAACTCGCTTGAGAATGTTATGATTGAGTATTAGGACTGGTTCATGGTCCAAATTACTTAGTCTGTGATCAGTTCCGATTAACATGTATTCGGTTTTAGTGATGTTGACTTGTAATCTGTTAGCACAAAGCCATACTTCAATTTCAGCCAGATCTTTATTTAGCTTAATTTCAAGTTCAGATATATTCTGCGATGCAGTATACACTTGAGTATCATCGGCGTAAAGGTCAGCTTTGGAATTAACAAGGCAGTTTGGAAGATCATTGATAAATGTTAGAAATGTGGAACACCGCATTTAATAATAGCTTCATTTGACAATTTCATATTTACAAAAGATTTTTGGAGATGACATATTTAGCAGGGGACCTGGAGAAGTTCCAGTCGGCAAGTCTGTGTCGCTGCAGCTACCTGCAGCATATATATGCATGGTTTAACTAATAAGTATGCGCCATAGGGCAGCAGCTCAGGCCATACCTATAGGATTCTGAGACAACTGAGTCGACCACCAAAAATGGGAGCCTCTAGAGGGGTCTTTATTTCCCACCAAATAATGGGGCAGGATATTTTTTCCCTCAGTTTGTTGGTGCAGATATTTTTTTTTGTTCAGAATGGCCTTGCAAGAAATTTGTTTTCAAAATCACCCACCCCCTCCCTCAAAAGTTAAATGGTCGGCCCCTAAGTTAAGCCGGTCTAGTGACATTAAAAATACTATATTTCCCAAAAGTATATACAGTATTGTGAGTTGCGGCATTGTGAAATGCATGTATGCGTTAAACTTTTGTATATCTTAAACGAAACCGCATGAAAATTTCGTTACTAGTTATAGCTTACTCGCCGCTTTTCCTTTAAGTAAGGCTTTAGCCTGAAAGACGTGAACGAGTTACGACATTGAGTTGCATATGAGTTCGCTTGTATATCTATTCGATCATTCTTTTATTCTTTAGTTGACGGTTCTGTTCATGATATTCATGCAAATTCTACCAAATTTGTTTCTTGCAACGTGTAATGCGAATGGAATTTTGTCCCCGGCACAACAATGTTTGAACATTATAATGTACGTCGAATTGTCATTGTGACATGTCCTTTTAAATCTTGCCAGTCATAACATTACTTCAATGCGGAATGATCTATACTTTTAAGATCAGTTCATATAACAACATAATTATATATATTTATTATATCAACTATAGTGCTATAGTATATATATTGTAAAAAAACTGAGTATATTGTAAAAAAGGCGCTAAGCGACTTTACCTCTTCATGAAGATTTTAAAGAGTTATGGTGCACCAAAAAATGACCTATTAGCTTTCTATTGTACAGTAATTCGTTCTGTTCTGGAGTATGGTGCACAAATCTGGAGTGGTGGTCTGACACAAATGCATAAGAAAAACATAGAAAGAATCCAAAAACGAGCCCTCCGAATAATTTATACTGGCCTTTGTGATTATGGACTTCTATTATCTCAGAGCAATCTGCTGACCTTGGAAGAACGCAGAAACAATTTATGTGCCTCCTTAATTGAGGACATGTTACAACCATCACACAGACTTCACGGACTATTGCCAAAGAAACTGAGTGACATTAGGGAAAGAGAGACTAGGACAAATGGCGAAAAGATTTATAACTTTTTTTGCAACACTGAACGTTTTAGAAACAGCCCTGTAGTTCATGCTATTAATGAATATAATTTTAAATTAGATAAGTAAGATTTATATACATATTTATACAATTTCATATATATATATATATATATATATATATATATATATATATATATATATATATATATATATATATATATATATATATATATATATATATAAACGATTTTAATATACATATAGGTCCATTGATGTAAATAGTTTTAAATAAGTAATAATTCTAATTAATTCTAATTAATATCTGACGATGTAAACATGTTGTAATTTAGCTTTTTGCTATCGAACATATATTAATAAACCCAGTATTATTATTATATTATTATACTATTATTTATAGAGATTTCGAGCACTGATAAAACTGACTATCTCACCTGTGAGAATATTTATGATAATTTCACATGTGAAAATTATCGCTTTTCAAAGACTGCCCTTTATATAATAAACAGAAAAATACATGGGTGCTTGGAAATACCAGGTTTATATAATGTTCAACAGTCGAAATAAATCTGGTATTTCCGCGCACCCATGCATGTATTATTTTCTATCATTTAATAATAATTATCTTCATCTGTCCATCTAACAGTAAAATCTACACTTAGGTCGCTATTATGCACCTTATTAGCACATTATTATCCTTTATGTAACCAATCAAATTTGAGATTTTGGCTTATGCAAATTTTATAACTGAAAATAAGCTCGTTTACGTCGTTAGATGCAGGTCAACTACTAAAAGACTGTGGCTACCACCAACAAGTGAAATCATTGGTTGTTTAACAGTATAGAAAATGTTGAAGGCACAATTGAACTCAGAAATGTATACGGAATAGCAAGTAAACTAAATTTTCAGCAACAAAACCATTTTTAGCCTTCCGTGTCTCTTTCATTAAGCATTAATTTAACCTGTTCAACTTGATCTCCTTTTCTATATTTAAAATATTTGACAAGAGGGCACACGAAATTACATGAAGTTAGTCTTATTCATTATTTCAAGAGATTCGTTTACTTTGCGCGGCAAAGCAAGACAAACTTTGCTCATTTTTCATCCAAATTTAACCAAATTTTAATCAATGTGTCATTGGACAGTGTCCACTGTCCATTAGACCACGTTTAAACGGTACCGGACGAATTTGGGACCGGTCTGAAATTCCTCCTTTTTCGGCTGTTTACATGCACGCGAATTCGTCCTGTTAGGGGGTCTCAAATTCGTCCGGTTCCGTCATGGTTCTCGTGTAAACGGAAGGGCGAAACGGACGAATTTCAGCGCGGTTCCAAATTCGTGCGGTACCGTTAAACGGGGTCTTAGTCCCACAAATTTTATAAATTAACTTGCTAACACACATATAAGCCAGTTACATGCAGACAAGTTTTCTATGACAAGTTTTCATATATGACAAGTTTTATTTGCTCGTTTCTGTTGGCAACTTTACCGATTTTTCCAGCATACTAGCTTTTCAACAAGTGCAGTGGCGGAAATCTTGGTGGGGCGGCTGCCCCCTCACGGAAAATTGACGAATTTTCGGAAATTTTGACCTAAAAGAGGGCTAAAAACAGTCTTTTCGAGTGCAAATGGGGGGGGGGGACGTCGGAAATTTGAAAGTTTTGTCGGAAATTTAGCAGGCTTTGCCCCCCACCGGAAAAAGTGAATTTGCGCCACTGAACAAGTGTACTTGACATACGAAAAATTGGCAAAGAACAAATTTTGTTCGTCTGTATAAATCAACAAATGAACTTTGGCAAAATAATTTGAGCGCTTGCATGCTGTTGGTCAACCATCTATTGTCGTAATGGGTAATAATAGCTATCGTGCCGGGCAGAAAACCAAAAACGTGTCACAGAAACTTTGTTGTACATACACACATGCAATTGACAAAGAAAACTTGCCATATGCATGAAAACCTGTTCGTCTGTAACCGGCTTTAGAAATGAGGATAAAAACATAATCTCTTGCAAAACAAATTAACAACTCCTTTCCTACTTAAATATATGAACTCATTCGTAATAAACTCATTCATACCTTTAGAATGCACGTCCAATTACTTCTGTGTAAAACAGTTTCCGTTTTCGGCCCAAAATCCTAAAAAAATAGATCAGAATCACAATCATCAGAGCAATCGCCTTTCATCACTGAGATTGGGTTCGATTCTCACTACGGACTCATGCATGACACTTATGTGAAAAGAGTCAGTTAACGCTCTACCGAAAGTCGTGGGTTTTCTCTGAGTACTCCGGTTTCCTTCCACAGGGAATGCCGACAGGGTGTGTTGGGATTATCCTCCTAACTGACCCTTCCACCGTAGCTGTCCTCCGTGATCAGACATGAGTCACAAGGTGGCTGCCATATAGTCGCCCTTAGAAAGCCTTTGACTCGATCTGGTTGAGCTGCATCCCTCGTAACTCAGCTTAGCTCTGAGCTGCAAGTAAGGATGATTAGCACACTCCACTTACCACTTACTTACTTAGAATGTTTTTTAGAAAGTCTCTAAGCCATCAGTATTCCTTATCAAGTATACAATTGCTCTATGCGAAATCCTACCGTCTTAATTACGCTGAAATTTATCAAAAACACATCAATAATCGATGAGTGAACGAAAACTTTTAATACAGCCGTTTTTTATCAATCTGACTTTACACCCGTTTTCAAAATTACGCGACCAGCTATACAATAATACTTTGAGCACACTGCAAACAGAGGTTTCAGATCAGAGAAGAAAAAGAAACATCTGCTAATTAATTACCCCCACTTTCCTCAATCTACCAATCATCCGGCAAAGCTTGCATAAATAGAACTGGTTGTAGCCTGTTATAACCGTTTTTTTAATTCAGAGTGCATGCGCTACATAAAAATTGCTGGCCATTTATCAGCCCCCGTTTCTTCAAAACTGTAGCTGTTTGGCCCCTTTCTTGATTTTGAGAAGGCAGTTGTTTTTATAATGCTTTACAGAAACTCCATGTCGGAGAAATATCTATAGAGTATAGACTAATTTAAAACGCCGTTCCTCACAATAACTCACAAACAGATGTTATTGCATTGTTCATGCTATGAAATGTCAATGATTTAATGCTATATTCAAACCTATTAAGTTATCCATATATGGTATTAACACTACAAACTGAGTGAAGTGTATTTGAGTGTAGTTTATTCATATGTAAATTGTGAAGTTGTCAAGTTCTTGAACCTTGTATGTCTCCATGTTTTGTCCACTATATGATTATAATATTACATGAAAAATTACTCGATTCTGATTGGTTAATAGCATGGTCATGGTTATAATAGTATGGTTTCTCGTGCAATTTGGAAAACAACATGCATGGGTGGATTTTTCAAAGACGATCAAAATTGCATTGTTTTTTGTTAGCAAACTTGTTCAGTCTATATGCTCCTTGTATCTAGGTTGTTAAATTTACGTACGATTTTCAGTTGAAAGTATCCGGATATAAGGTTTATAGGTGAATATAACGATCATATTTTGGGCATTCTGTTCGATAGAACTATTATAGTAAATAGGCTTTTGTAGATTAGCAAATGGAACTTTATATTTTATATATTTTTTTTTTAACATAAATTTCTATACATTTTTTGACCTAACCAGCATGGCCTTCATACAAAACACTTTACCCTTCCAGCTTTCTTTCAACAATTTTGTTGTCAAGAATTGATTTGACAAGAATTACGAGGTATTTCCAAGGTAAAAATCGCCAATATTCGTCGAGAACATACTGCAGATACTTTTCTTTAGCTTCCGCATTTAAACAAGCCATCTCTCGCGTTCTGCTGACTTGGAATTCAAAAAGAATGCATGAAAATGTTTTATTTTGACGTTTTCAAGACCGCCATTTTTTACTCATTTTTTAACCAAAATGATATACCGCTGTGCAGAAGCAGGCGCTTTTTTACTCCAATGTTGTCATAGCAACAGCTGGCTAGAGGACATAAGCGGGGGGGGGTGATTGAATTTAAAGTTGTGTATTTTGCATTACAAATTTATTTTCTAATCAATGAGTGATTTTTTAAAGATTTTTTTTTAAATTCCTACCAAACGCTCTCTATTTTGTCACTACTGCACATTTAAATATTTTCAGAGCTGTACAAATTTATTTATAACTATTCATTTTGTGTCATTGCGTATAATGTCAAGTCCGTAATGTAAACAAATCCTTTGTTTACATTTTTGAACTGGTATATTTGTAAAATAAGACATACTAACTGAATATCTAACACTTTTCTGGTTCGCAATTGTAAATTAATATAAATTCATCAATTCAAAAAAGTTCGAAAGATGCAAAATTTGGACAATCTTTATATAATTAATATCAACCTCCCCCTTTGTTATCAGCAGAACCGGACTTGACATGGTCTTCACAAAGAAAAGGGTTGGGTAAACAAAATTTTGAGTGAGTAAAAGGTTGGGTAAATAAAAAACAAAACAGCTCAAGCGCAGCCTGTGTACAGCCGTTAAGTGGCTGTACACAGGCTACTCAAGCGTTGGGTAATGATTTTCCATTTCCAAAACATGACTTACTCAAATATTGAAGACTATAAAGCAATGTCAACATTTATATGTCAATACAATATGTGAATCAATCGAGTCTCTATACTGTACATCTTGATAATTTTCCGACTTGTCAGGAGGCAAATCCCCATTGTCTTTTCATTGCATTGAAAATCCCACTGTTCTCCATGCCATTCATGCAGCCGTTTATTATTTTCACATATTTAATAGGCCTGTGTTAAGGCCATATAAAATAAATTCCTTGATTCTCATCACCGCCCGACGATATTTTGGTTTCCGCGTTGATATATTTTTGTATTTTGTTATAAAATATAAATTTACCGCCCGACCGAGCATCCAGGGCCGTAGCGAGGGGGGGTATTGGGGGGGTGGTTAACCCCCCCAACTTTTGACATATTCGGAAAATGGGATGGCCATTCGGAAAATTACGGCAATTATAGTATATGGTTTTTGTACGAAAATCACGAGATTCAGGCAATTTTTAGCTAATATCTCACTTTTGGTATGTCCGGAAAAAATTTTTGACCCTTAAAATGGTACACTGACCGAAATTTTTTTGGCGACGGGGGGGGGGGGAGGTCGCCAAGAATTTTCGAAAGTTCGGAAATTTTCTTCGTAATTCGGAATTTTTAGCCTACACCCCCCCAACTATAAATGCTAGCTACGGCACTGCGAGCATCTTCAGAGATTTAGTTATTTTTATATTGGAATTTTTGCGATATAAAATTGTTTTATCGTTAATATTGCAACATGTTAAGGGATGCTTGGAATACTGAAGGAAAAAATGGGCTTATAGCCTTATTACAACGATTTGTGTGGACCCTTATGCATGTTCATTAGCGCATGTGCAATTATCCACTTATATAGCGTTCTTCTATAATATATTTAAGGCAAATATAAAAAGACCTCCCTCTCCAATTTTTTAAATTTTAAACTTTTTTTTTATATTTTGACATAAAATATAAAATATAAACCTCCCGCCTCCTGGGAGTTTTTAAAATTTAGCGATGAGAATCAAGGAATTTATTTTATATGGCCTAAGTGGTAGCTTGAATTTATCATACTGTACAAAAATAAACAAAGCGAATGCTAAATATATTTTTATATATTCAATCTGAAAGGTATTTACAGCTTTTTTCATTCACTCAGGCTCAAGTAAAAATTTGGAAAGTAGAAAACCTTGCCCTTAAAACAGGACTGCTTTTATCTTTTTTTTCTCAAACTCATATACAAGCACCACTGATCTAGAAAACCATAAACTGGATAGAGTATCTTCTGATATTACGAGATGAGATTTTGAAGTCTGTCAAAATCTGTGCAAATCGGATCGCGAAGTTTTTAAATTAGCTAACTTTTGAAAAATATAGCTTCCCACAGGGACGCCGGAACGATGTGAAGGCAAGGGGGGCAGATTTTCGTGAAAGGGCACTTTTGAATTGATATATACTAAGAGATGTTTGCAAAACATCGGGAGTTGAACTTCGCCTAATCATGTTTTCTATTTACTGGATGATAGTGGTGTGAGGGGTTCTCCGCCAGACGATTGTGCTATTCTTGAAGCTCGATGACTGCATTTCTTGCGTTTTCTGAAGCAAATTCGTAAAATAATTGCACTAACATTTCTGACAATTCGCTATTTCGCCAAGGCAATCCTTTAAATTGAAAGGGCACCTTTGCCCCCCTTCACCCTCCTGGTAAACGGCAACGGGGGCGGCTGCCCCTCCTGACCCCCCCCCCAGTTCCGGCGTCCCTGGCTTCCTATATCTCGTTCTAACGAGTTTTAGAACGTTTTTAAACACTAGATAATGAGACTTATTCGCCGGCAAATTTAAGGGGAAAGCAGGCCAGAGCTAATAAATTTCTTTTCGGACAATGTTTATATCCTTTCCCACCCAACTAGAAACGGGAAAAATCACCAACACCACACTATTAAGCCTGTCCACAAGTTGTTCAAAATTTCGAAAAAAGTTGCTCAAAAAATCCTAAAAAGTTGCTCGAAAAAGTCTCTTTTTTTCTAAAAGTTGCTAGTTTTTAAAGAGAGTTGCCCAAGGTTTCTAGCTCAGTCGCCGTTTGATTTTGTATTCGCGGTGTTTGCAAAGTGGGATCAAGTGTTTTAAAATCCTCACAAAATTCGCTTGAACTGGTGCCGGACAAATATCAAAGTGCGTTAGAAGTTTTGAGTATCAACAACGCCGGACAAAAACACCCCAGTGGTTCTCGGTTGGCTCATGCTGATGTATTAAATGTCGTATAAATTACGTGATAGAATTCTTTCAAAATGTATCAATACTGAGCTTAAACTATAGTGAAACGACAAAAAATACAAATCTTTAACATTCCTCCATCGAACTTTATGCTAGCAAAATTGGATATAAATTACTGTTAGAATTGCGCAATTAGAGAATAAAACCCAGAAATAGTTGCTCCCACCAGGAAAAATTGCCAAAAAAAGTTGCCGAGCAACTTGTGGACAGGCCTGGTGGTCACTTGGCTTAATTTACGCATAGCCGATGTACTTACTATCCAGTTAGTTTTCGGATCAGTGGCAAGCACCCTTTACACACAAATATGTTATCTATACGTGGATTTCAATAAGAAATATCGGAGAATCAAACGGTGGTCAGCCGACGTTTTCCGAGTGAGAAAAAGTTCGGGACCCTCACATTTCTTCAGGACTAATTTTGTAATTCTTTCAAAAACTGAGGAGAAATGGGGGGACCTCTTACTGTTTTCATCTATGACATAAATATACCACTGGTTTTCAGAATACCACATAAATAAAAAATATCCGAGAAACCATGGCCACGGATGGTCGGACGATTAAGACATGAACAAAATCAATTCAACAAAATGTCCGTTTTTCAATGTGGAGCAATTTCAGAAAATATCCAAAAACTACAGCAAGAAGATTTATATAGTCAAGATTTATATAGCACTTCTTTATATAGTCAAGGACTTTCGGGGCCTTTAATTTTCATATTGAGATTTCGAGTTTAATTTTTTTTGCCGCTAGAAGTTGCCTAAATTTCTGAAGTCAGAGACCACCATTTGTTGTAGCGTATTTACAAATTTTTGATGGATACCATCACATAACTAGTCATAGACTATCATATCAACAATGCCAATCTAAAATGTTGGCATTTGTGCAGACTTCTTACCACTTGGAATAGAATTATCTTGTTTGCACAAGAAAATTCATCATTCCGGGATATATTTCTATATTTCCTTATCTTCAGGGCATATTATTTTGCAACCTTATCTGTTACTACTTGTTTTTGCGACCGAGCATGGAAGGGTCGTCAGGTCTAGGAAAATGTTCCGGTATGGACCTTCCGGTTTCAAACTTCCGGGGTTCATATTCCAGGGTCAAACCTCCGAGGTTAATATTCCGGAGTCAAACGTCCGGCGTTAAGACTTTTGAGGTTAATATTCCGGTATAAAACTACCGGTATAACACATCCGGTGTCGGACTTCCGAGGTTAACGTTGTGGTGTTAAACTTCCGGGGTCAAATTTCTTGTGGTAAACTTGCGGGATTATACTTCCTGGGTCAAATTTCCGGTGTTAAAGTTCCGAGGCTATACTTCGTCTACACTGCTGTGGTCTTGCATCGGTCTCCTAGCAACCAACGATCCCAAAGACACGTGATCGAGGAGACCAGAGGCCACCCAAGATCTATTTCCTTGTCAAATTCACAGATTTTGTCATCTTCTTTGAACATTGCCTTGATTGTGAGCATAACAGGACCCTGGGTATAAGAGAAATGAAAACACGTTTACTGTCGTTCCAATTGAAGTGTTGCTCAAACATTGATTCAATACATTACCTTGGGCTGACCAATTCATTTGATCAAGTTCCTCGAGATATTCATACACTTCCTAGTATAATTGTAAACTTCCTGTTGAATAGTTTGAATGCACCAATCACCTTTGTTGTTTGTGCAACTAACCAATCATAAATAGAAAGGAAGTGACCAGAAATGATCAAATACTTGGAATTGGCTTTTTCACAGGAAGTGTATGAATATCTCGAGGAACTTGATCAAATGAATTGGTCAGCCCGAGGTAATGTATTGAATCAATATTTGAGCAACACTTCAATTGGAACGACAGTAAGAATGACTGAAATATTTCGAGAACTAAACAACAATTGAAGAAGCTGTAAAACGTTTTCCCCATAATTTTAAAAGTTCTTTCAAAATGAGACAAACTAAATTTTTATTGCCATATCCGTTTCCCAGGCAATTGATGTTTTTTTTTGGTTTGAAAAAATAAATGTTTCCAAAAAAAAAGACTTCTGTTCCCTCCTGTAGTATAAGTATAACTGGACACAAAATAGCTCTAAATAATACATCTAGTATTTGTAGTTCTCACCTGTAATTTGATGTGTTTCTGGATATTCTGAATTTCAAATATCTGTTTGCAGATAACAGGACCCTCTTTCGTATTATCACAGCCTTTTTGTATGCAGAGGAGGGGCTGGAAAAATGTAAATTATTTGTAGAACAGTTTAGAACTGACAAAGCCATCCAGTATAAATAAAGTTAGTTTAGTTTAGGTTGCCTCGTAGTAACACTGGATCAATAAGAGATGATCCTTACTAGACCTCTAGGGAGAACAGTTTAGAACTGATAGAGCTATTCAGTATAAATAAAGTTAGTTTGTTTAGGTTTCCTCCTGTAGTAACACTGCATCAATAAGAGATGATCCTTACTGGACCTCTAGGAAGAACAGTTTATAACTGATAGAGCTATCCAGTATAAATGAATTTAGTTTAGTTTAGGTTGCCTCGTAGTAACACTGGATCAATACGAGATGATCCTTACTGGACCTCTAGGGAGAACAGTTTAGAACTGATAGAGCTATCCAGTATAAATAAAGTTAGTTTAGTTTTGGTTTCCTCTTGTAGTAACACTGCATCAATAAGAGATGATCCTTGCTGCATGGACCTCTAGGAAGAACAGTTTAGAACTGATAGAGCTATCCAGTTTTATTACTTACACTAACTGTCTCCAGTCTCAAATGAAATTCTTTGACGGACTTTTCAATTCTCTTCTCGGTAATCACAGACACCCTGAGAACGTTACCAAACAGAGCATGAAAATCCAACGAAATCAGCAAGCTTGCTGCTGTTACTGAAAACCCCTGCGGGTGACCTGTGGAAAGAGGAAAACACCAAAGTTGTGACATTCCAGTAGAGGAATTCAAGGTTAACAACGCCATAACGAAACACAATAGTGCAATGGGTGCAAACACAATGGAATTCCCTGTAGGTAAATTTCCAGGGGGTGCCAACACAATGGTGAAAACAATAGATTCAAGATGGCGTTGGAAAACCGAGTTAATTCGTGTCACAAAAATCTTTCTTCCTTTGCGTTATGGGGAAGATTAATTTGCATTACTGTCGTTCCAATTGAAGTGTTCCTCAAATATTGATTCAATACATTACCTCGGGCCGACCAATTAATTTCATCAAGTTCCTCGAGATATTCATACACTTCCTAGTATAATTGTAAACTTCCTGATGAATAGTTTGAATGCACCAATCACCTTTGTTGTTTGTGCAACTAACCAATCATAAATAGAAAGGAAGTGACCAGAAATGATCAAATACTTGGAATTGACTCTTTCACAGGAAGTGTATGAATATCTCGAGGAACGTGATGAAATGAATTGGTCAACCTGAGGTAATGTATTGAACCAATATTTGAGGAACACTTTAATTGGAACGACAGTAACTAAAAGACAAGTTTTCGTCTAACTTCATCCGAGCATTTCTACCAACTTTATTATAGGAAAGTCTTGAAATTAAACCCTCCGTGACGAGGGTTTAATTCCTGCATTAAGGCAGTTGTTTTATTATATACCAAGTTTGCTGTAGTAACACTGAACCAATAAGAAGTGGATTTAATGTACCTCTAGGAAGAACAGTTTAGAACTGATAGAGCTATCCAGTATAAATAAAGTTAGTTTAGTTTAGGTTTCCTCCTGTAGTAACACTGGATCAATAAGAGATGATCCTTACTAGACCTCTAGGGAGAACAGTTTAAAACTGATAGAGGTATCCAGTATAAATAAAGTTAGTTTAGTTTAGGTTTTTTAGGTTCTCTCTTGTGGTAACACTGGATCCACAAGAGATGATCTTTATTGGATCTCTAGGAAGAGCAATTTAGAGCTGATAGAACTGTCCAATGTAAATAAAGTTAGTTTAGTTTAGGTTTCCTCCTGTAGTAACACTGGATCAATAAGAGATGATTCTTACAGGACCTCCAGGGAGAATAGTTTAGACCTGATAGAGCTATCCAGTATAAATAAAATTACTTTAGTTTCGGTTTCCTCCTGTAGTAACACTTGAGCAATAAGAGACGATCCTTACTGAATCTCTAGGAAAACAGTTTAGAACTGATAGAGCTGTCCAGTACAAATTAAGTGTAGTTAAGATCTGAATTCTTACGTTTTGCCTCCATCCACATACGGCATCTCTGCATAAAATCGTCTTCCATCATATCCGGTTGAATTGGGTCTGTTAATCTGAAGTCCACCTTTGCATCTGTCTCTATGCACGGCCGTTGTGGAATACCACAGGCCCGAGCAAAATCTAAATAAGAACACACAGACGCAAACTATCAGCTTATCAGTTAAGTACTGTAAGTAAGCAAGCAAGTAAATGAAATTCTTTATTTTTTGCCTCCCTCATGGAAGAAATTATACAAAAAAATTTTAGAATACAAAATATAACTAAGGAATATTTACACAATATGAGAATAAGTCCCACAGAATGCAATCAGTTTTGACAATTCAATAGTTCGATGCAAAAAATAAGCAGAATCATCAAGAAACTTTTCATCATCAAGTTGGCTAATATATCCATAAAAGTCCAAAGGCCTGTTGTCCAGTCTCCACCTCCTTACTTACAGCCTGCCTCCTCCGCAAGCCCTCGTTGTGTCATGGGAAGGTCACGATTTCGAAAGGGCCTGCGGAATCTTGTAAAATGAATAAATGTTGTTTTGAACCTGCTTCGTTTAAGAAGGCAGTTTTATTCGTGCAACGTTGGTGTGGACAACAAACCTTATCGTTAAAAAATGCTTCCTTCCACGTCCTTAGAGTCGCCAGTTTAATTTACAAGTTTCACCCCGCTTTTTTTATATCTGTTTATATTCAAGATTATGTAGAAATTTACTTGCTGACGTGACGCCGGCGCCATTTTTTTTACAAGATTCCGCAGGCCCTCGCCAGATCTTGACCTTCCCATGACGCAACGAGGGCCTGCGGAGGAGGCAGACTTACAGCTGAGCGCCAAGCTGAATTACGAGGGACGCAGTCCAACCTGATCGAGTCGAAACCTTTCTAAGGGCGCCTATGGTAGCCATCTTATGACTCATGTCTGATCACGGAGGACAACTACGGTGGAAGGGGCCGTTAGGGGTTAATCCCAACCCACCCTGTCAACATTCCCTGTGGGAGGAAACCGGAGAACACGGAGAAAACCCACGACTTTCGGTAGAGCGTTGACTGACTCTTTTCGCATAAGTGTGATGCATGAGTCCGTAGCGAGAATCAAACCCACGATCTCAGGGGTGAAAGCAGTTTGCTCAGACGATTGTGCCACCGAAGGCCCCGCAGTCAGTTACATGCGTTCTGGTGCAGGGTCTTAGCTAGGATTTTAGATCTTGGGCGTGTTTCTAAATGACCAAGGTGTGCACATGTCAATTACCTTGAATAGCCAAATTCACGGTTCTAGTTATGGCTCGCCAACAACAGACAATGCCTGTGGTTGTTCTATGCTTTGGAACCAAATACAAGGCGAGCATATACGCTCATATTGCGCACTGACATTAAAATATTAAGTTATTTCAGCAACTCTTGGGGGTATTTAAAACCATTTTACAGTAACATCATATCCATCAAAACATTAAAACATTACGGATCAGTTTTGCCAATTTCAACAACTACAGTAGATTTTACAAACTTTCTTACGACGTAAATATAGGAAGAAATTATGTTATGTCTGTTGTAAGCAGTAACACCTTATTTTATGAATCTACACGGCTTTATATAAATAATGAAGCCGCATTCATTTTATCTAGCCGTGTTTTTCCATTTTTGGCCGCGATAACACGGCCAACACGGCCCTCTAGCTAAAACCCTGTTCTGGTGGATTGCACAACGATCGTACAGTAGATGTAGTTTTCAGTGAAGAAAATTTCAGTGAAGAAAGCCAGAAAAATACTGATAAAGAAAAAAATACGTTTGGCCAGTGGTGTCAAGTAACGAAGTAAATGTACTTAAAATACTCTGTACTTAAAATAAAATTCTAAAATGTACTTAAAATAAAATTCATAAACCTTGTGGCAAATCATGTCAGCCATAATATGTCACGTGGAGTGACTTTACATCTGATAAAACTCATCTGCATTAGTATGATTATATAATTGTTCATCCTAATTAGTATGATTATATAATTGTTCATCCTAATTAGTATTCTTTTGTAGTCGTATTTTAAGCTATTCAAAACACTCGAACTCGCGTTTTATCATATCTAAAATGCTCGGCTGCGCCTCGCGTTTTAAATTTCATAAAACACTCCTTCTCGTGTTTTAAATAGTACTTCGTTACTGTACTTGAGTACTATTTTTGAGAAGTGAGCATGTAACAAAGTAAACTTTTTCTGGAGTACTTTTACTTGGAACGAAGTCGTTTTAAGAAGTAACGTTTTATTTCGTTATTTTCTATTTGTGGCGAAGTATTTCGTTACTTTCTAACTTTTGTTTAATTTTACGTGATTTATTCCTGATTTATTTTAATTTTGGGATAAGTAATAGGACCTCTACATGCGTCTGGGATCTCTCATTTGTGGCTTACTTATAAGCATTATTTATTTAATGGATTTCTTATATCTTCAACGGGGTCTGGAAAGTAGACCATGCCGTGAAATATTGTATATTAGGTGCACGCGCATAATGCATGTGCTGTTTTGTGTCTTTTGTATGCTAATCCATTCAGCAGACTCCCCTACATGCAAGAGAAAATAGTACTTTTACTTTGTACTTCAAGTATTTTTTAAGGATACTTTGTACTTAAGTACGTTTTGCCTCCAGTACTTTCTACTCTTACTCAAGTCGTTTTATTGTTAATTACTTCTACTTTGAGTACAAATCCAAAGTACTTTAGGTACCACTGCGTTTGGCTGGCGTTTACCTAAAACGTTTCTTGTTCTTCCCAACCAAACAAAATATCGCCTTGTCTACCTGTGGCAACATCCATGAGTATATTCTCAACTCTTTTGTTCTCTCCAAGTCTTCGCAACAACTGTGCGCAATACATTCCATTCTGCCAGTCAGGATGAACCTTCTCCAATGATTCCTGCTGGCTGCAACTAAAATAGAAAATACAAATATTATTAGCATTATTAAAATTATCATTATTATTATTATTATTATTCGTTTTGTGTGTGCTGGTGTTATGTACTCAAATGAATATGATGTTTGTGATGTTACTAAGATAAAATAGGGACCTTTAGCTAGCAGGACGGCGACGCCTATTAATACAATGAAATTTATGACAGTGTAGAAAGAAAATGCATAATTAAAGGTCCCTTGGGAGTTTTAGACGTCGTCCTTGCTCTGTTTACAACAGCAAACCAAAGATTTCACGTTTTGTACACAACGCCAGTCTGCCTTTCAAGCCGCGAGAAGTCGTCCTCGGCAAATTGGCTTAGTAGAGACAGTAGAAGTCTTCTCAACTATAAACCTCTGTCTTAACCTTCTTAAATTGCAATAAATTTATACAACGGATAATACAAGACATGTTGATCTTAAAGTTACTTATTTGAACGAGTTTGTTTTGGCCGTCGTCGTCGCGTTGCCGTCACCTATTTGCTAAAGGTCCCTAATAGCAGTTTGTGAGAAAACTGCGGGTCTACGAAGCGGGAACTTTTTGGATTTGAACTCAGCGTGTTCGAAAGTGTTATAGTTCCCATAACAATATTTCACTTCCAAGACATGGGAAATGAAAATCGTTTTCTAGGCACTTTTCGAGGTCACAGCAAACGGCCTATTAGCATGTAGAACAGTGGTATTGATTGAATCCACTGTAAAATTTATGGAATATGAAAAACAGTTTAGTCTCTTACCAGGAAAAGGCAAAAATGTTGTTGCCGGTGGAGTTTCTTTTTATCCGCGGTACATTTGAGCCTGATTTGTTTGGTAAACTATAGAAAAACAAAAACATTTTTGGTTAACAACACTATATATCTGCGAATAGGGTTATTTATACTGTACGAGCAAAAATAAGCCGTGAACTCAGTGCACTGAAATTAATTCTTTTCTGTTAAAATAAACTATGACATTAAGCTTGACAACTTGTTAGTGCAACACCGTTACACTGTCCGATGTTGATATACTTGATTATAGAAAATTGTCAATGTTCTATTGCGGTCCCAAAGAGTAACCCCCCTGTCTATATGAACAGCCCCTAAATAGACTAACCTCACGCGGCAGGCATCAATAATGAGAAGATTTAAGGACGTCTCACATTGCTGCATCGCTTCGAGTATCTCCTGAGTTCTGAGACTGTGTTCACGATTATACTTGAGATCCGAGTCCACAGGCAAGAGAAAATTCTCCCCGTTGTCTTCGTAGCCATGTCCGGCATAGTACACCACACCATATACACCGTTGCCTGGAAATAAACAGAATTATTATATGGCTTTTCAAAATTCTCTATTCTGATTGGTTGACAAGCGGTCCGTAAAAACCCATATCCGGACCGTGGTCCGTATTTTCCGTATCTGGACCGGTGTCCCGGATGTCGTTTATCTGGCGGGAAATTTTTGCTTTGCAAACAGAAAAAATTTTTGCTTTTTAAATTTCCAATTGTGCTTTACAGATAAAAATTTCAAACAACCAAATTGTTTTTTATTGAGCATGCATGCCTACCGTATATTGTTACCCAGTGAAACTGACGATAGCCGATTTAATTCGCGCGAAAAGCATATGCTCACAGACTCAGTTCAGCCATATAATAAACCGATTATTGACCTCGCTTGTTCGGTCTGTACTGTGAAATATCAGACCTCTGCTTTTTGCATGGACCTCGCTCCTTCGTCGCTCGGTCCATACTAAAAAACCTCGGTCTGATATTTCACAGTACAAACCTCACACGATCGGTCAATAAGCCGTTATGATTGAACTATTTAAAAGAAATCATTAGAAATTCATGAGGAAAAGACAAAGGAAGTCACTGCTGTGTGGGTAGTTTTATATGTGATAAAAAATCATCTTCATTTACATAAACTTTAGCTTTAATTTCTCGGCTTAAAAAACGTTGATTTTTAAAATTACTTCGCCAATGAACTCATAAGATGGGTCGGTTTTCAAGCCATATCTGATAAAGTAAGGACTGCGAGTGTTTTAAATAGTGTATAATCAATGACATTGTAAAAAAGCCCCGAGTATTTTAACTCAGTAAAATAATGCACCCAATTCTCAGTGACTCAAATTTTTCTTAGAAGTTTTTGAATCAAGGTTTACTTTACTAAAAGTGAGTTAATTTGCTCATATATTTGAGAAATTTTACTAAAATTTTTGAGTCAAAATGTTTTGCTCTCAAACTGTGAATTAGGACATATATATACAATCGACTCTAACATCCCTTGCAGTGGCAGACACTAGGGGGCAACCTCCTGCCTCAATAATTTCCGAAAGCATCTGAATGATAACTGAATAACTACATGACATTATTGCGTAACAAGCCTGCAACAATAATTTTTCAACCATGAAATCATTGGTAAGCTATAAATTAAGCTATACAGTATATTGCATGAAATTAAAGGCAATAAAGTCTAAAGATGCTTGTGATGTTACTCTGAGCGTATATCCACAGTAACATCACAAGTATCATATTCACCTGAGTACATTACACCAACACAGAAAAAGTCTAAAGAACTACGATTTGCGGCTACAAAAGGCGGTCAGATGTTGTCAATCTAATCTTCCTTCCTAATTTGCGAAGTGTTGCCACTCATTGGGAGCTAAAATAAGATAGTGCAAGTACTGTACTTCAACTTACCCAGTAAACAGCAAAAAGCCAGCATCGCTGTTCTCATCTCACTCAACGTCAAGTTCACCAGAGATATTACCTGAAAATGTTTTTGAAAAAAATATCAGTGTACTGTTGATAACATAGCGATTTAGTGGATGTGTGTTTCACCCGTTGCAGTTCTCTGAATATATTTTAACCTTTATGACATTGGATAAAAAATTGACACCCTTTCCGAACTAGCGAGAACAGTAACAACTACTGTAAGTAATACGGTCCAATAAGAGATGATGAATATATGAGAAATATGATATGAGAAATAGTTTAGAACTGACAAACGTAATCTAGTATAAATAAAAATAGTTTAGTTTAGGTTTCCTCCTGTAGTAACACTGGATCAATAAGAGATGATTCTTACTGGGCCTCTAGGAAGAACAGTTCAGAACTGATAGAGCTATCCAGTATAAATAAAGTTAGTTCAGTTTAGGTTTCCTGCTGTAGTAACACTGGATCAATAAGAGATGATTCTTACTGGGCCTCTAGGAAGAACAGTTCAGAACTGATAGAGTTATCCAGTATAAATAAAGTTAGTTTAGTTTAGGTTTCCTCCTGTAGTAACACTGGATCAATAACAGATGATTCTTACTGGGCCTCTAGGAAGAACAGTTCAGAACTGATAGAGCTATCCAGTATAATAAAGTTAGTTTAGTTTAGGTTTCCTCCTGTAGTAACACTGGATCAATAAGAGATGATCCTTACTAGACCTCTAGGGAGAACAGTTTAAAACTGATAGAGGTATCCAGTATAAATAAAGTTAGTTTAGTTTAGGTTTCCTCCTGTAGTAACACTGGATCAATAAGAGATGATCCTTACTGGACCTCTAGGAAGAACAGTTTAGAATTGATAGAGTTATCCAGTATAAATAAAGTTATAGTTAATCTTACTTTAAAATTAAGATTCGTAAGAGCCTGGGCAACATCAGCGGCATCTTTTTCGGGGTAAAGTAAACCACGCAACTTCTGATGAGCGTAGTCCTTGTTTCCAATCACAAGTGCAACCTTGTCCGCAGCGACTGGAATGAAAAAGTATCGAAAGATATCAGGCATGATACGAGTTAAGCCTGGCTTACATTATCAAAGTTTCTGTGATCACAGTAGGAATTTTGCATGGGTAAATTCTTAAGTTTTGAAGGATTTATACGAAATATTTGAGGCAACTGACTCAGTGTTTAACAACGAGTCAGTGCCATAGATATCTTATATACACTAGATAGTGCATCTAATTATTTTGCAATTCAAAAATTGAAGCCGTGATTGCAGACTCAGGATATTCCCATGAAATAAGAAGATTAGTCTATTTTCTATTTCTTAAACAGGGAACTTAAACATTAAGTTAAACCTATTCCAAATACATTTTTAAACTATTCAAATGATGAAAGATATTGTTGTTTTTAAGCGTTTATTGGCGAGTGGGAAACTTCAACATGGCCGCCATCTATTCAAATGGGGGTAACAGCTGGAATATTCTTGGCTTCAATTTTACTAAAAGAGATGCGCTATCTAGTGTATTTTTGTGTATATAAGATATCTATGGTCAGTTCCAAAACCGGATTTTGAGGCGAGGTGAGGGCAGGTGGGCACCTCCCCTGAGATAGTTTTGAACCTCCCCCGAAAAGTCATGCACCACCCCTTGGGAAAGGTTAAATGATAGATCAAAGTGAAATTTTTATGCGTTGCGTAGAATCTACACTCGAAAAACTGATAACTATTCATCATCTTTGTATCAAGTACCCTTTTAATGGAACATTTCGAAATAAACTTTGTAGTATTGTAATGAAGAGCAAATTATTGGATAAGTCGTACAGTCACAATTCATAAATACACTGATACATATGTACAGTACATGCATATCTGTACGTCATGTACTGTAGTTGACTTTAATAGGGGGCTAACATTCCATGGGGGCCGTGGTGCACATCCCCTAAATATATTTCCACCTGCCCCAGCATTTCCACCAAAATACAGCCTTGGTCAGTTTCCTCAAACCTTCCTTACACATTCTTCACAACTTAAAATTTACCTATGCAAAATTCCTACTGTGATCACAGAAACTTTGATAGTGTAAACCAACCCCTTTAGTATAAGGCTTATACATGCATATCTCAAAAAACAGACTACTCCAGATATATATATATATATATATATATATATATATATATATATATATATATATATATATATATATATATATATATATATATATATATATATATATATATATATATATATATATATAGCTCATTGGTGTGATGTCCTACCTGTCATTGAATGTGATTCAGCTGCTGTAGAACTTTCATATCCCATGTAATCCCCTTGCCAATACCTCGTATCAACACCTGTCCTCATATACTGTTCATATCCCCTGTTACTTCCAATCATCATATCATGTCTTGGCGATCCCATAAATTGGCGCTGCATCCCTGCCTCACTTGAGCTTACAGACGAACCGTCGAGCGGATGCGGTCTATTGCGTCCTCCATGTAATCTGAGATCACGTCTCGCACCGTAAAATTCATCAGGTGACGTTGGGGTATTATTCGCCCTGTCAAATCTGGGCGGTTCAGAGCCTTGGTATTGTGGACTGATTGCTGGTCTAGGGGCCGCTATAAGTGAAAGTTAAATTATTAAGAGGCAATTGTTTTCAATGTGGCGTATTTGCAATGAAAAGTGTTCTATTTTTGGCGTTCCTCTAAAAATTACTTCGTATTAGCTTTATTTTGTAGTTTACACAGTTAGCAACCTTTTTAAATGTATCTGGCGGTTGAGAAACACAAAATAATAGTTAAATATTGTCAATTTAAATACAATTATCATTGATGTTGTAAAATTGACGCCATATTTATACAGCAATGTAAACTGATGTAAGCACAACTGACTGAACTTCAGACATCATTTTCTCTTTGGCGTACCATCCGGCTAAGATCTCTTCATTTTATAATTATTTTACAGATAAAGCAATAAACATACTTTTTAAAGTTTGTTTGCCACTTGAGAAATGCATCAAAAATTAAAAAAATTGTAGTCACAGTTTGTGGTAATCTTCAACAAATATGACAAAACATAAAAGTTTTTTGCGTCGAAGAGTTATGATTTCGGAGAGTTATGTTCAAACCACGCTCACTATCCCCAACGACCACACCCAATTTCTTAACTCTCCAGATGATTCCTTGAACTAACATGAGAGAGTTATGTTTGACGTTGACATTATGAAGATGTTAGAGAGTTAACATTTTTTATAACTCTCCGCGCTCATCAAGCGCGTTCATGATTGTGGCAATGAAGAGAGTTACGTCAGTTTTTTGAGAAAACCTTAGTAAAGCAGTAAAGCTTGTTTCTTCAGATTTTCATTTTATACTTTGGTATTTCAGTTTGCAGCGTGTCAATAGCGTGCGTCCAAACAGGAAATACAACTCAACTCGGTCAAAACAATGAGATGCTTGCATCAGAAGGGTCAAAGTACCCCCCTCCCCAAGGATACTTTGACATGTATTTGGCAGTAAATACGGTAAGCATAGTTGCAAGAAAATTGAAAAATAAAGAAAATTGAATCTTTCAGCAATTGAGGTTTTGGAAATACTTTCCCAGATCAGGCAATAGAGCATTACATTGGAAAGGTTTTCTGGTTCTATCTAATACGAGAGTTGTATCTGAATGCTGGGCTTGGTAGATAAACCAAGTGAGCATGTATATAAACATTTACATACAGATGAACTTGGTAAGTACTAAAGTACTACAAGTTCCTACTAGCGTCAAATGTTAAAGCTACAACTTGAGAAAAAAGTAAATTTATAAATATTTACTAAAATGTGGAAGTTTTTAAAAAAAAAAAAACTGACATAACTCTCTTCATTGCCACAATCGTGAACGCGAAGAGTTATAAAAAATAATAACTCTCTAACATCTTCATAATGTTAACGAGAGAGAGTTACGTCAAACATAACTTTCTCATGTTAGTTCAAGGAAACGTCGAGAGAGTTAAGAAGTTGGGTGTGGTCGTTGGGAAAAGTGGGCGTGGTTTGGGCGTGGTTCGAACATAACTCTCCGAAATCATAACTCGATCTCCACTTAATAACTCTCCGTTTAGCCAGTCCCCAAACACATTGCTTGTTTAAGCTCAATAATATTTCGTAACACAGAAAGATAACACAAACCATTTTCATGCTCCATAAAATATCTTTCAAATTGCAAACTGTCCATCGAGCTTGACACGCCTAAAAATGCGGGAATACGGTTTCTATCATTGAGTGACGAAAAAGAATGTGCATGCGAAAAATGATTACTGACAGTGTTTCATGATTACGATTATTGCTTCTTACTTGAGGAATAATTTCCATTTGGAAAAGACGTTGAAGAAGTACTCGGGATCATTGCTGGTCGATTTTCTGTCAAAATAAAATTCTTCTGGTAAAGCATGCTCATATATATTCTGCTTGCGCTGGGTATGGAAATTATGAAATAAACACTGGAGAACATTTTCTACTTAGCTCACTTCCCTTGTGGTCGTTTGAGCGCTCTGGCCCCATTACGCTCTGCGCATGTCTGGATGCGTTGACTCACCGTGTTGTACCACATGCCTTGGTGAGAGCAAGTTCATGGGATATAAATACGAGTGTCTCGCGTATCTAGACGTGTACCAAGCTGCCCTGACGAGGCATGCATGTCTGCAGATTGTACTATATATATATATATATATATATATATATATATATATATCTTGGTAAACTGTGATGACATGCGCACATAACTTGACTTCATTAATATATATATATATATATATATATATATATATATATATATATATATATATATATATATATATATATATAATATATATATATATATATATATATATTAATGAAGTCAAGTTATGTGCGCATGTCATTATATATATATATATATATAGAAAGACACAAAAACTTAGCAAGCCTTGTTTGCTTTCTTTATATATATATATATATATATATATATATATATATATATATATATATATATATATATATATATATATATATATATATATATATATATA
>CACRXK020001244.1:2654-57638 GCA_902702795.2 Paramuricea clavata | reverse complement strand
CAAAATTGTCTCTATATTACACTTTGATTTATCCTTATCTTACATACTGTAATATAATTGGTCATCAACTTAATTATGTCTCCAGTTTAAACAGAATCCTCCTTCTTGCAGAAACGGTAAGAGCTATAACGAATTTAGATTATCGAGCCCACTCAACACCGTTATTTCTCCATTTAAAAATGTTAGACATCTATAAACTAAATACATTCCATATTGCCAAATTTATGTTTATGTATCACCACAATTTGCTACCACCGTTTTTCTTAATTTATTTTTTACAAGTTATCATGTCCACAATTGTAATACTAGAAATGTAACAGATTACAGGTCTCACCCGTGTCGTACCAACGTCAAAAAATTTACAATTCTTTATCTAGGTCCAAAAATTTGGAATTCAATACCATCTTCAGTTGTGAACCCAGTTTCTCTAATCTCGTTTAGAAAGAAAATTTTACGGTTTCTACTCCATGAGTAAATCAGAATTCGTTATATATCTAAAACTCTACATCCTGTACTAAATCAATCCATAATTTAATAGTAATTTTATGACGGGATCTCTTTAAAACAAGCCTGATGGTTTCTTGAGGTCCTCTTGCCAACTAATCAAATAATAAAATACCCCAACCAGATAATCAATGTAAATATTGTATTTTTATGACGTATTTGGATGTAATGTTATATTGTAAACTTGGCGAATAATAATAATAATAATCACAGTTATTTGTTGAAATTGTCGCATGAAGCTCATGCATCTAATTTATTGACCATAGACCGGGTGTTGCTAAAGAATATTGTAGGACAGCTTATAGGTGGAATATTAATTAGGTTACTACGATAGGCTGCTTTGGTATACTTATTACGACTTAAAACCACCTCTGGACGATGAGAAGAAGGAAAGCGATATTCTTTGATAGGTCAGGTTGTAAATCGAACAGGAATTGGCCGTACGCGTCTCGAGAATGTTTCATTGGTTTCATTACTTGGTGGACCAGCTCCGAGTGGTGCAACCAATCCTGTGTCGGTCGTTTGAGATATGACGGAGGTCTGTTTCGGAATTGATTTTTCGAAAATGGGTTTTTCAGAATAGGATCTTGATCACAGATACTTTCAGTTATTTCAATGATTGAACCGCATCGTACAGCGGCTAATTCAATATTGTTACTGACAATGGTAGCTGGTGGATTACTTGTAAATGTTAGTTGATTTGCTTCAGATACGTGTTCCTTAGCTATTCCAACAGGTGTTACACCTAGGACTACTATCGAACTGTTCTGGACCAAAGAAGTTTATGAACCCAATCTGGTCAAGTTGCTCATGTGCACGAAATTTAGACTTAATTGCTGTGTTTGTGGCTTCCTCCTTAGATTTGTTATTTGGGGATTTGTTATTTCTTTTGCATTTACATCGCGTGGCGACGGCTTAATACCATTGTTTAATTTGATTTACCTTGGTTTTTCCGATTATTTCTAATAGCTTTGTGATCGGTATAGCTACTGTATTGTTGTACAGAGTAGCTACCGCGATTGAATATGTGATTAATTAGTTCCGGTCTGTCGAACCGGCATTGTGTACTTATATTACAACTAGCTTTTAATAAGTTATTTGAATTAATTTGAGTAATTTCTTCACTTAAACATTTGTTTGACATTTCAATTGACTCTAATGTATTTTGCAGTGCGGTAATTGTATTATTTTGTTCTTCTACTTCTCTGTTTCTTCCCTCAACTAAAATAGTCGAGTTCTTTACGTCGTTCCCTTTCTTTTAAAAGATCTTGCTTTAAACATGTTATTTCGTCTCTTTCGCTTAACTTAGTTAGTTCACAATTTTGAGACTCATTGTTTGACTCGATCTGCATTTGCATGATTACCATATCCAGCTTTATCCCTTCGATATCAGCAGCGAGAAAATTACATCGACAGTCATAGTGGCAGATCCTTGCAATATAGTGCTAGAAATAGAAGTAGATCTCACCTCATCTTGTTCCACAGAAAAGGTTTCATTCATGTTTAGCCTTTCCACAGGCACTTGAAAAGTTGACTCTAGTGTTGTGTTATCGCCATTTGACGTCTTCGAGTCTTTTGCGAAATTACCACTTATTGAAGAATCAGCATGTCAGCTAACTCCAAACTAGTCCTTCCTTTCAGTATTAGGATGTTTTGTTTACCGGGATGCCACGTTAATGTTAAGTCCAGATAAGAGCAAGTAAACATTTTAGAACGTCCCCCGGGAGAATTCCAAATACCGAGCAATTTAACACCGTTTTCAACAAAATGGCTCAGGGATTCTAGGTTTCCAGCCCATCTAAAACGTTTGCCGTCATATCAAAGATATGAGCAATCTTGGTGTTTATTTATTCCAGAAATATCTGCGCATTTAGCAAATTTATTTGAAGTATTTGAAGAGCTCACTTTTAAATGACCCGCCGTCATTTTGGTCGCTCGTAATGATACTGATCTAGCACTTCCAAAACCTAAAACAAACTATCTTAAACGGACGGCGAAACTTAGGCGAACTTAGGAACGGGACTTAGGCGAAAAAGGCATCTTCGCTTTACCAATTTAAAGCAGTATGTCCATTATACCAGAGACCAATGTGAGTTAAAATAGTTTGTGAATATAACACGCCCCATCTGAAAACCAACACATGTATTTGCAACAATGTTGTGTATGGCCAGCGTGGCTAAATAAATTTGTAAGTAAGTATTGTTTAATTAACAATTTCTCTTTCTAAACCGCACACAACTAAGGCAGGATTACAACAATTTATGCTATATAAATAACCATTTAGAGCAAAGTATTTTAATCTTAGACTTGTATGAAAAACGGAAGCTTCTCGAGAAAGTGAAAAATTAAGGCATTTATCATATTGTATAGTGAGTGATAAAGTTTAGTTATTTTAGCTTCAAATTTAACCTTGGAAGTTGAATTTCTAACATCAAGATAAATAGAGTTCCATATAAGGAAATTGTTGACGGAAAGAAAAACTTTTTAAATTTTTCAGTTCTACATCTATACTCTTACATTTGGTAATGAGCAGTTCGTAAAGGAATATAAGATCTTTTATTCATCAATCTAGGCAAAAGCTGATCTACTAAATATGGAGCAGTATGTTTGTTAACTATCTTATAGAAATGCGACAATTTATGAATCTTTCTTCTGACGTTCAACTCTTCCCAAGCAAGTTCGTCCCAAAGGAGTCTTGAATTAGTACCTGCCATAGCCCCGGTAACGACTTTATAGCTGACTCATATTGAACACTTTCAAGTAACTCGCTATTTCTAGCAGAACAATTATCCCATATAAGATCCCCATACTCCATAATTGGACGTATCAAACTTTTATACAAACAAGCAAGAGTTGACCTATCAATTTAAACTTTAATGACTTTAACAAACTTAATCGTTTAGAGACCTTTTCATATAATTGAAAATATATGACTATTCCATGAGATATTATTTTGAAGAGTATAAGGAGTCCTTGGATAATCCATAATCGAAAATTGTTTGAGATAACAATAATTACTGAATCATTTATGAACAATTAATATCTACAAAAGAATATATAATTATTGTTCAGAATCTGTTTTCATAGGTAAAGATACTTTTACGTCCTAACCTAAACAGAGTGAAAAATAACAATACGCGTTGCAGCAGCAGCAACAGCAGCAATAATAGATAACATTACAAATATAACACTTAGCTTTGCACCACGTTATTAATAACATATATAAAAATGTTGCTTGTCTGTGATCGGTTGATTCACGTACTGCAGTTGATCTCAGATAGCAGTGCAAATTTCTCCAAAAGCAGTGCAACAATCTGTAGTAACTGTGCAAAAATCTGTAACAAACTGATCTTATTGGTGGAAATCAATGGAATCTAAAATCTGAAAATTATCTTGGCCACAGCCATTACTTAACTGCGCGCTACATGCTGCTTTTTTCGTTGGGAAAGGTTTTACCTTAAAGCACAATAATGGCAATAAATCTTTTAATTCTCGATATTAGTAAAACCCCCCCCGCGATTACGAATATTCCATTAATTTTCATAGCTTAAGCCTCGGGTACTCGAAACAGGTTTGAAATTTAATTTTTAACCTCGTTTTTGAACTTTAGAAAATTTTTTTCAATTGTTTAATGAGAGTTTCGTAAAAAGACAGAGCTGGCATTTCAGCCTAGTATTATTAAAAACAAGGCTGAGTCAAAACCCAAGGTTGAAGATGCTTCATGCAAACACCTTTAGAAATGTGCATGCAATCCCCAATTTCATACCACAGAATATTATATTGCAATTGTCCTATTATCTATTAAAGTACAGTGTTAATTGTATATGATGCTTTTATTAATGGTATATTTAGCAAATAATTTAGTTTATAAACAAAGTTGTCCTGTTATTTTTTATATCACAAAAACATCAAAATCCGCCTCACTCACTTTTCAATTACATTTTGTGCTACACAAAGAGTGCTGACACAGAACCAATGTTGGTCGGTCTGTGTAGTTAACCCTGTGCTTCTATCTTAAAAACCAGGGAAGTCCGTAGAACTGATGCTAATGCTATATACTCCTATACGAGCAATAAAAATGAAAGTGTTATAAAGCGAATCGCAAAGAACCAAAACATATTGTGCTCGGTCATTAATTAATAGTGTTTATTTATGCGATATTGTTCCTCAGTGTTGATGTCGGCAACATTGTAACTTTTACACATTGTCATGGGTCATAGTCGTGATCGCCCAGAACAGTAAATATAAAAGTCTACAAAGTAGGCGAGCATATTGACATAGGTCGAGTGGTAATCATTAATCAAAGCGCTTTTACCGCCGAAAGGGTTGTGTGACATTTTCAAATCGTGGTTGGGCCGTGTAATGTGATATAAAAGAGCAGAAAATTTTGTCAGTCGATGGTTCTCTGTAAATGTACAGTAAATTAAAAATAGAATTATCTCTAACATTTATATGTATATTGTTAATCCGTAATTGATTTGTTTCTCTTGAAATTTGGACAAAACATTTAAGTATACACGTGAGTTTTTCAATTTATCTCCAATACTCGTGCTATTTTGATGCTCTTTGAATAAATTCACTCGAAACCATCCTATTACCTATCCATTACAGCTAATAAGTCAATAGTTAGTTTTGATTTGGGAATGCTTCAGGAACTCGCAATTCTTCAATGAAACGTAAAATTAACTTTTTGGTGACATGTGCCATGACGCAAATGTGAGAACAGATCCTTCGTTCGACTGTGCCGTCTGCAGATTTTACATTCAGTAAATTTGAAGCTAATGAATAACGACGCACGATATCTTCTCTCGGTTGTTTGAAGCAGACAAACAATGAACCCGGTGTGTGTGAAAGCCACAAGTCCACCCGTAGTTCTTTTTCTAGCGCTTGCAAACTACTTAGTAAAAACATCACCAGTTGGTCTTCACGGGCAGCTATTTCAGTAAAATCCCCGTATGATTTATTTGAGAATAGATCCCACATTATTAACACACCATGGCCACACCTGGAACTAGACATAGTCATATCGTGGCCAGCAACATACAGTGGGTTGTTACGAGCTTTAACTTGATCCTGTTTTCTAATCATAAATACTGCCGAAGGGAAAGGACAGCCGAACCATTTGTGTAGGCTCGTTGCAATGGATTTCACTTCAGGAATACGGAAATCAAATACAGGAAAACCATTTGGAAACGTATTGGCAACCAAACCCTGATTTATCGCCATCTCAAGAAATGGAAGATGGGCTCCTCCTAGAGCACCATCAATATGAAACCAAAATCCATTTCGAACATCAGATTTCAGTGGGTCTTCCGAACTATGTACAAGGCGTTCATACATGTTGTGTTGTTTCAATATATGCGCAAGCTCATTGATGGCAGCTCGTGGATTATCGTAGGCTCCTTTAAATGTGGTACCACTTGTAAAAACTACGAGCGGAGGGTAGCCTCTCATAACAAAGGCAGTGACCAGTTTCACAAGGCATGGGATGCTAATCGATCCATCCGCCTGCACAGGCACTGCACGTGGCCAGCCATTTTGATCAAGGGATTCTTCATTAAAACTGGGAGGGTAATCATCTGGATATTTCAACGGGCAAGAAAAATATCCACTGCCAACATTAGAAAACGTTTTCATCTGTAACATTCTCAATGTTTTTGCAAGGCCGTGAAAGCTTTCTTCTGAAAAGAATACAACTGGTGTAAAAGCGTTAGGATTGTCCTTTGGCTGCGCATTTGATAATTCTTCTTTGCGTTGTCTGTGGGACGAAACAGGTTGATTCACAGGAGGAATACACGTATTGAATAGGATGGGATTACTGAGTGGCATTCCAGCTAAATACTCCCTTGCATTATACAATGCGAGATGATTACCTTCGGTGCAACCCATGGACGTAACATAACCCCAGTATTCCCGTTCTTCCTCATTTGAAGGATCGGATTGCTGTATCCCCCAGAGCTTAGCAAAATAATCTAGCACGGTACGTTCAATGAAATTAGTGTTCAGCGCATATGGCTCTTGTGCTGAGAATGGATCTCCACCATTGTTGAGAGAGATATCAAAAAATTGTTTCACTCTTTCGCAGGTGAAACTTTGGTTACTCTGAAAACCAAGAGTCGCATTTTGATGAGATAATAAGTTGTTGTGGAGCCGGTTCAAAGTAGACTCTCTTTGTTCAGGTGTAAGACTATGATGGGATAATCTTGCATGCTCTTTGTGGTCAAATGGATGGTTACGATATTTTTCAGGAATGCTTTTTCCGTCTCCGATAACATCATTTGTGCTTTCTAGTGGAGTGTTCCTTGTCCTAAACGAAACCGAACAAATATGGTAAGAGAATCTAATGTCTCAAATCGGATTGGGAAATAGAAATGTACCATATAAGGGACCGGTCATTATTTATGGCAGGGGTGGGGGCTGAAGAGAAAGTATAATGCAGCCGAAAAAATCATTGCCCCACCTTTTTCGAAACAAAATTTCTAGCTACACCACCGGTGGAATGCCGGAAAATTTTTTTACCCCACCCAGAATTATTTTGTCGCAACGTCAAAGGTCCAGACATTAAATATGTAATGAAACATAGTAGTTTGTATGCGTATTACTCATCAAGGTCCAAAATTGCCCTTCATGAGTAAGATCATCTAGTGTTAGAGAGTAAATAATAATATTATAGGGTGCTTTGACCACATTGGCCATTATAATTAAAAGGAAATGGGACTGATTGGTAAACATACTTGTTTTACCAATATCCCTTGCCCCTTATTTCTTGTGGAGTACCAGTAATTAATTAAAGCACACTAACAGTCATTTGGGGCATGCTATATTTAGCATTGTGCCTTATTATGGGTTACCTCTACAATTGCAAGGTAATATAAAGAGTTATAGTTATCAGAAAGCTTCAAATTTGTCTGCTGAAAATAATAAGACTTGTCATTTGTGTAGTATGTTTCGTTTGAATGGAAATGCAAATTCATAAATATAAAATAATAATTTATGTTATAGTAGCCTTCGGGTAGGCCCACAGGGAAATGCTAAAATAATTAAATGATTCTAACATTTCTGGACTGGAGATTCAGATGGAAGTTCTGTTGCTCACTCATATTAAGACTGGCATTCACTCTGACTCAAGCAACTGCACTGTATTAAAATTGATTCAAATTTGCATGTTATTGGGGGGACATGGGGGTTTGGATCAATGACTGGTAAAATCTTTGCAGTTGGCCATTTAATATGTATATGTGCTTACTTGTGATTGTAACTAGTGTCTAAATTTTAAAATTTCCTCTGCAATTCCTTAAAAATTTCCTTACAATAGACAATCACATGTAATTATCACGGAATTTTAAAGGTATTCCTTAAGAATTCCCACGGAATTTTAAAGTTTATGAAATTAATGTTTAATTTGTAAACAAGACAACGCTACTACAGTAGATGTCCCATGTGAGAATATCTGAATTTAGAAAATGATGTTACTGTAAATTTATGAGAAAAAGTTGCTGTTACACAGTGTGAAGATAAAGATATATCATCCGAATTCCAAGTATGATTACATAAACAATGAAATTAATCTGCAAAACGGGTAATTAGATTTCTCTTATTTTATCCATGTATACATGGTCTGCTAGTAAAGAAAAGCAGCTAGTTGCCAGAGACTCAGAACAATGTTTGAGCTGAACATATTATGAACTAGCCATTGGAATGATTCTCCAGTTTCACGAGGGGCATGAGGCATATTTGAGGATTTGCTACCTGAATTGTCCACATGGTTTACAAGCATATACCGGATATTAGTTATATGCATGGTATCAAATGTAGATGCCCAAAAATTAAATACTGAAAATTTAATAGACTGTATACATATATTTTGAGATGTGTAATAAGAGGAAGTTTATAGGAAGGAGAGCCTGCATTCCAGGGCTTAGGGGCTACAGTAGGTCACTTTTCCTGCGGCGAATTTTGGCCCAGCTTTAGCAGTCTGGCGATACTAAAGGTGCGGGATCTCGCTTAGCTATATATAGGTGGGCCTGCTCTTTACCCATATATACACAAGGTAAACTTTAATAGGAAATAACAACAAAGGTAGTATTTCGCCACAACTGGGCCAGCTTGCATGGTTTCCGGCACCCAAGACTGGCTTCCACCATATAAACAGCAACTAATATATTAGTCAGTATATATTTTGAATGATAATAGGAGTCTTTGGAGATTTTGTGTGTAAATGAATAAAATGACCCCTTATGAGTGGGTTGAGGGGGATGTTTCTGTCAACATTTTGGAAAGCAATAATATTTTATTTTAAAAAATTAGCATAATCACATATTAAACTCTGTTTATTGTAGTACATATAGTATTGTGTTTGATTAATGTAAAATATGATTATTATTTTCTGTTACCCCACCTCTGCATGCAAGGATTTTTTCGCCACTCGACCTAAAGCAAGTATTATTTTTTAGTTACCTCACCACTTTCTCTTCGGCCCACACCACTGCCATAAATAATGACCGGTCCCTAAGGCTATGTTTACATTGTATCGGATCACTTTGCGTCCGACGCAAAAACCATACCGGATAGGGCTTCTGTTTACATATGAAATGTTGTTATCGTCTCAATTTCTGCAACGGACCGGTGGTGCGGCGTTCGCTCTTCGAAGTGGTGCGCGATGTATCGGATCGCTTTTTGCAACGCTCTCATTGTAATGTAAACACAAATCGGAGCAATTTTCGGTTCAATACGTGACTCAAGATGGCATCTGGGAAACAAAGAGTTGCTATTCTAATCTTATTTGCGGGTATAGCCTGCTCACTTATAATATTTTTGTATTTAGATGGGCGAGGGCGGAAGCTGTTTACACTTGGGCCGTAACGTTTCGTGAACGAAGCAAAAACCGATCCGATACAATGTAAACATAGCCTAAGCAACGCTTTATGGTTGGCTCTGGCAGTTAAATTATTGAATATAATATTCATACTTCTAATAAAACAGTGGCTGCTTTATTTAATATTTAAAAAATGATTACTAATTTGTGAGGAAAATACAAAATACTGCCAGTCGCTGGGTGTATATGTGACAAAAAACCATGTTCATTTACATGTACTTTAGCTTCATTTTCCCGGCTTAGACAACGTTTATTTTCAAAACTACTTCGCCAATGAACTCATCGGATGAGTCGTTATTTAAGTCGCTTAAAAAATTTGCAGTCCGTGCTTTTTCAGATGTTTAAACACTCGAGCTGCTCTCTCGGCTTTTATATCTGATAAAACACTTCTGCTCGTTTTTTTAATAATAGTTCATCTAAAAGCCCAAAATGTGGGTCTAGATAACAATGAGCTTCAGCAGTTATGATTAGCCAAAACGAGCGACGTCGCTCTGTCCGTTTTTTAAAGGACAAAATGTATCCTGGTGTTGCTAGAAACGTTGAGCGTAAGAGTGCTCAATCAGTTTCTGATGTAAATCTACGAAAGACTTACGTTTGCGCTAATGATCTCACAATAAGATTAATTCAGTTAGGTCTTCTAGAAAAAATGCGGCTAATTTAAAATATCACCAAGGCGTACGTAGGAGTGAAACACGCGAATGTTTAAGGCGTACACTTACTATATATACTTTATACAAGGAAGGCCGAGCAGCTCAGGAGCGCCGAGAGCTTTTCGGAGGCCCGTGGCAAATTTTTTTCTGGTGCCACTATTCCCAATTTTTCGCCAAAAAAATTTCCTAACTTTCCCCAACTTTTCTATACCAAATTTCGGTACTTTGCCAGAAAAAGACAAATATTTCGCCCGAAAAACACAAATATTGCACACGAAAAAATGTCTGGGGCCCCACAAAAAAATGACAAGCGGGGCAATTTGCCCCCCCCCCCCCCCCTCCTCTCGATGGGCCTGGTGCAGCTCACAGTAATTTTCACACGAGAATATTCAAATTAGGAATAACAGAAATGAGAATCTTCCAAAAATCTGAAAACAGCCGACTTGCAGACAAGTCTCAAATCTTACTGCACACCGTAAATTCATAGAAAGCATTTCTTTTCATGTTTAAGCCTGATTTCCACTAGGCGGAATTTTGCGCGCGGAGCGGAATTTTTCTTTGTCTTGTGATTTCTCAGGTGGAACTAATTAGAAAAGACAAAGAAAATTTCCGCTGCGCGCGCAAAATTCCGCCTAGTGGAAATCAGCCTTTAACCTGATTGATGATAGTAATGTAATACAAAAATAAGCAGGAAAGCCTTGAGATGAGAAAAGCTCCTCGTTACCCGAAATTTGAAACGACACCGTCGGTTCCGTCCGGCAATTTTGATTAGCAACTGGTTGAATCAACAGATCAACACATTATTTGGGCATTTGACAACAATGCAAACCCCACAGATTAAACTACTACTGTATATTGGTGGAAGACATTACTGCTATTACGGCGATGTAAATTCTTACAGTACGGGATATGTTTCTAACAAAAATTTCCATAAACCAAAAACTACAACCAACAATGGAAAACAGCCTGTATATTTAATAGCAGTTGATTTTTAGAAAGAATTTCCTTTCGACTTTAAAATACCGAATTTCTCAGTTATTATTATTATTATTATTATTATTATTATTATTATTATTATTATTACAACATCTTTATACACGGTAACTAATCAACCATATTACCTATCAGTATTTACAAAAATTATAAAGGTTGTTTTTCATTAGGCCGTGTTATTAAATACAGAACTCGAAATACTATTATATAAACTATTATAAAAATATTAAAAGATACTAAGAAATGTTTGGGTCGAAGTGATACGTTAAGTATATATATTACAAATGAATTAAGTAGATATAAAATTTTTACTATTATAGTTCCAGTCTTTAGCAGCAGCATATCCGAATGTCCTTTTCATTGAATTTGTTTTAGGCTTCGACAACATCAGCATCTTGTTATTACTTCTTAAATTATATTTGTCAGAATTTGAGATTTTAAACATAGTTGAAACGTTTTCAGGACATTGGTTTGAAAGGGCTTTGGCCACATATGCTAATTTTTGCTCCTTTCTTCTCTCTTCGAGTGTTCTCCAATTTAATTTCTTTAAAATATCCGTGGAGCGAATTTCATAGGTATCACCTGTGATTACTCTAGCTGCATGGTTTTGTAGTCTCTGTAGCTTTTCTTTTGAACCTTCGCCACAGTTTCCCCAAACCATGGAGCAGTAATCAAAACTCGGTTGCACTAAAGCCTGATAAATATATTTAAGAGTTTCAAGAGAGACAAATGGCTTTGCACGGCGCAGCATACCAATGCCCTTCGATACCTTTTTACTGATGTTGTCGATTTGCTCATTCCAACATAGATTGTCATCAATCAGCACACCTAAAGTCTTTTTGGAATAAACCTGTTTCAATAGTTTCCCCCCACATGATACGCTAGTATTTTTTTGAATTTTAGCTAGTCTTTGACGGGTTCCAATGATCATGTATTCTGTTTTTTCAATGTTTAAAGTTAGCTTGTTTGAAAGAAGCCACTGGTGAATATTTTTCATTTCAGAATTTAGTGCTTCCTCCAAATTATTAATGCTATCTGAACATACTGTAAGATTTGTATCATCTGCATGCATTGCCGGACAGGATTTATCCAAGCAATTTGGCAGGTCATTGACGTATAATAAAAACAAAAGGGGACCAAGGTTCGATCCCTGGGGAACCCCACAACGCATTTTCCTGGAGGACGATGTTGCACTGTTCACGCTGCAGTATTGCGTTCTGTTATGCAAATAAGATTTAAACCAATCTAAGGCCTTATTTTGGATTCCATAGATAGATAATTTACTTAGGAGAATTCCGTGATCAACCGTATCAAATGCTTTACATAAGTCCAGAAAAAGTACTCCGTTTATCATCCCAGCATCCATGTTAAGTAACCATAAATCCGTATTTGCTAAAAGGGCTGATGCGGTGGAATAATTTTTACGGAAACCAGACTGACACGAACTCAGAATATTATTTTCAGTTAAAAAGGAATTGAGCTGTGTACAGACAAGTTTCTCAAATAACTTAGCAATAATCGAAAGAATGGAAATCGGTCTATAATTGCCTCGATTTTTTTTGTCACCAGATTTATGAATTGGAGAAATTCTTGCAGTCTTAAGATCATCAGGGAAAATTCCATGTTTGAGTGAAGTATTAAAAATAAATACTAAAAAAGGCGCCACGGCATCACTCGCATCTTTCAAAAGTTTGGCTGGGATATTATCATGTCCAGTTGACTTAGACGTCTTTAATTTCTCCAATGCATTTAACACTTCATTGATATTAATGTTTTCGAAATTGAACTTATGTTGAGTTTTAAATTTCATATAACGTTTAAAATCAGTGTTAGTTTCCGTGATCTGGTTCGACAGATTTGGTCCCATATCAGTAAAATATTCATTGAACAAATCAGCTATAGTTTCATTTTCAGTAATAACCTGTTCGTCTATATGTAGTACTGATATATTTGTTGATCTAGAATTTTTATTAACTAACTGATTAATATGTTTCCACATTTGCTTTGTATTATTTCTGTTTCTGTCAACACAGTTTGTGTAATAATCTCGCTTTGCATACATAATTTTTTTGTTAATCTCATTGCGAAGACTTTTGTAAGCATTGTGGCATGCAGTTGAGTTTGTCTTAATAGCTTTCTTCTTGAGATAATCTCGGCGATTCATACTTTTCTTAATTGCATCAGTCAGCAACGGTGTCTTTCTGTTTCTAATTTTACGGCTTTGAAGTGGAGCATGAATGTCAGCAACATAATTGAATGTTGTTTGAAAGTTCTCCCAAAGCATATTTGGATCATTTATCTCCCAATTTAAATTAGATAAAGCATGGTATAAGTCTTGGTTAAACTCTCGCTGTATGTAGTTTTTAAAATTTCTTGACTCAACAAATTTGGGATCATTTTTTACAAACGAAATTTTTCTACAAACGTAGATCAAGCTATGGTCACTTATTCCAACATGCAATACTCCTGAGTGCGAAATCTTTTCAGGATTGTTTACAAGAGCGACATCCAAAAGAGAAGCTGTTTTTTCGGTAATTCGTGTAGGCTGGTCAATCAACTGTGTCAGCTGGAATATATTAACTATATCATTAAAACGTTTAGTGCATGTGATTGCTTAAATTGTTGGATAAAAAATCACAATTTAAATCGCCAACGATAATTAGTTCTTTATGTTCGTTGTCAAGGTTTTGAAATAATACTTCAATTTTATCAAGGAATTCAATTTGCGAATTCGGTGGCCTATATTATAGCACTGATGAAGATATTATTAGCACTGATGAAGATCCGGGCTTACGGATCGAAAGCTTTGCAGTAATAATAGCCTGCTAACAGGCTCTCTTTGAACTCTCTTTGAAATTTGAGAGAGAGCCTGCAGGCCTAGCTAATAAAAACGCGTCTGTGCGTTGCTTAGATTCAAAGAGCCTGTTCGCAGGCTACAGTAATAAATTTACGTAGTGTTTCCACAAACAAAACTATTATATTTTATCGCCATGCAAACATACAAAGAACTTATTTCGAACGATATAGTTTTACATTTCATTTTACCAAATTTCTCAGCCATTTCCTGAAAAAATTATTGCTAAATAGAAACTATTTTTTAATTCTAAGTCTGGTGAAAAAGTCATTCCGTTATTGTGTTTATATTCTAAGCAGAAATCGATAAAAACAACTTTGTAATAAAGCAATAAAGTCACACAAGAAGCCATTTTGAAAGCGTGTGCGTACAAGAAACACTGCAACACTGCTGCCTCGTACCCAGGCGCTTACATGAAGTATTCAGGTAGGCATCCGACGCGCGAACGGACTGTTGGGAAGGGTGCGTGCTGGGGAGCGCCTGGCAGTTCTTGTATACTGTCATGGCGGGAAAACAGGGAATTTTATACAAAAAGTTACCATATCGTCATATACTCTGTGTGTAAAACCTTACTTTGTGATGAAGAGTTGATTAATTGAACGCCATTGGCAAATAATAATACATTTGTAGATGTTCGATGACATGCAAAATGCGCGAAAAATTATGAGTAAATAACATGACAAGTTAACCGTGCGAATATTTCGAATATGTCATTCGATATTACATGGAGAATAATAAAATGCTATCAGTTGCTCAGTTAGCATAAAACAGTAACAGAGAAATGATTAGAAAGTCATATAATTGCTTTTGTATTAATAACTTCTTTAGCTGAAAGCTCAATCAGTCGATCACAATGCCAATGGCAATTTCTATTAAATGTATACTGTAAACAAAAGCCCAAGTAAATAAAAGTTCACAGCCGTAAAGATTGAAATATTTGTTACAATAGTGCAATTTTATAGTCTGTACCTTTATATAGTTATAGCTTACAAATCTAGTTCCTGCAAGTCTAGTTCTTCAACGCTTCGGTTGTTGACATGTTAATATTGGAATTTCCATGGACTTTAAGGGCATATATATGTCATATATACCAAGAATAACAGCATGAATTCACGCCCGGATGACAGAAGAATATTAACATTAGTCAATTCAACAAAAACAAGTAGCAAAAAATCGTAAACGACAACGAAATAGCACAACTTGCAAGAAATCGTACAAATTTGCAAGAAATCGACCAAGAACTGCCAGGCGTCTCGCAGTTCAAGTGCACTCTTCCCATCAGCCCCTTCGCCATCTCTCCCCACTACAATACTTCACGTAAACACGTCATATGGGCATCACTGTTTTTTTACAAAGAGACGCCTGGGTACGAGGCAGGCAACACTGTTAGTGACAGTAACTGTGAACAGGCCGAAAACAGTTTTATTTCTGAATTTTAATTGAACTGATATTTGGATATTTTATTTTATTCATTAAAAATTTATACTAAAAGAATTATTCGCCTCAGGCTCCGTGATTACGGTGAATATTATATATATATATATATATATATATATATATATATATATATATATATATATATATATATATATATATATATATATATATATATATATATATATATGATATTTGTGGTGTTACTCTGAGTGTAAATCCACACCGGGCGAGCTTGAAAAATATGCCCAGCCACGGTGGGATTCGAACCTACGACCTTTGGAATACTAGCCCAATGCTCTTCCAACTGAGCTACGCGGTCAGGACGGTTATATATATATATATATATATATATATATATATATATATATATATATATATATATATATATATATATATATATATATATATATATATATATATATATATATATATATATATATAATCATTCTCTTATAATTGATGTTTGTGTTTTTAAAAACACTTTCTATTTCATAATTTCCGGTCTGGAAATTATGAAATACCCACTCGAGGACATTTTCAACTTATATATACTGTATATATATATCTTTATTATGTAGTAGAGAGTGAGATACTGAAAAATACACAGTGACATATTTTCCATATCTTCACTAGTGAAGATATCGATCACGTGACTTTTAGTATTTATACAATTTTTTGCTTGGGACTATATAATAAACAGAACATTACACGGTGGCTTGAAGATATGACTTTTATCTTCTCGTGTTAAAAACAATATTTCACTCACTCGCCGCGCTCGTTCGTAAAATATTGTTTTCACCACTCGAAGATAAAAAGTCATATCTTCGCGCCGCCGTGTAATATCCTCTATATATGTACTATTTAAAACATGAGTAGGAGTGTTTTGTCAGATATAAAACGCGAGGCGTTTTATGTCTGATAAAACACGACAACGAGTGTTTTGAATAGCTTAAACCATTATTCCCGAACCAACGGCGCAGAGCGCTGTTCCGGGCGTAAGCCTGGGGCGAGGGTACTAATTCCGTGCGGCTATTTACACTCGGGGAAAGAAACGCACCAGCGAAGTCTAAAGTTCATCAAACATCGCGGGAACATGGTGTATGGGTGGTCATCTCACTGATCTCAAAATATGGCTATTTGCCAGGAGTGAAGAAGGGAAAAATATAAAAAGTACATGTAAGAAAGCTTCGAAAATCGTTTAACATAACAAATTGTAAAACATTGTTTCAATTTTTAAACGTAAACATTGATAAGAATTGATTTAGCATGAGAAATCCTAAAGTATAGGGCAAGTTTGTTTCAATTGTTTATGTATGACTTTGCATTTAATATTTATTTAAATCTTTCCTATGCATTGTATGCGAAAGTTTCTTAGTTATAAATTAACGTTTGTAGAAGTTCATGATAAAAAGGAAAGCAAATTATTTTCATTAGCGTCCGAAATTCATTTCATTTCAAAGTGCGAGTAATATAAGTTGAAGCTCAAGTTGAAGAGTTTAGTATCGGCAAAAAGCATGCAGTTGATTTCAATTCACATTTAAAAACGTTTTACGTAGAGTTTCGTTTTGAATTTACATTAAAATAAAGCCCATGGAAAACAAAATAATATACCTACTTTATATATTTTAGAAATTGATAGTTCTGTATTTAAAAGTGTTCAAGTTTCATCTATTGTTTGCAGGTTTTTACACTGAAAAATTTAAAAAAACAATTATCGTGTGCCCCGAGCAACGCAAGCCTGCGTTCAGTGTTGTCGTGATTACGAATACTTCATGTTGAAGCAATGTTTGGACTTGATGTAGGCGAGGGGTCGTTGCATGCATGCATGTATTTCTAGTATAATCATACTAATTAGGATGAACAATTATATAATACCACATGCTTTATCAGATATAAATCACTCTACGTGACATATTATGGCTGACATGACTTGCCACAAGGTTTATGAAATATGTAAATATTAAATATGTAAATATTAAATATGTATCATGTTTCGCTCGCTACTCTGGTTTAAATATATGATTACAAAGCCCAGTCGAATTGTAATCAAGACCCAACGTTTCGACACTCCACTAGTGTCTTCATCAGGGGTGATCTAAAATTGCAATCGTGGCTTCTTAAATACCCAAGGGATGACGTCACCTGCCAATGAGATGCATATATTCCTCTGGCAAATAGGCACCGTCATCCCTATTCAAAGCATGATTACTCATATGGAGATAGCGTAGCCAGGTTTAGACATAATTAAAAACATAAACGTTCTCTGACTAAAATTTTTATTTAAAAACGAGCTTTCGACTACCTGACTGTAGTCTTCGACGGGTAAAGCGGAATGAATTATTATTAAATTACAAGCGTGCATGTGTTAGGTGATATATATATATATATATAACAGGAAGTGCAAGATATGTGTGTTAATTGAAGCGTCTAGCGATGACATTTTTTATTAACTAGCATAGCATATTGTTTCGGAAGCGGCTTAGAATTATTGTCAGAATTTGTTATTATAGCAGTATGCCAAGATTCTAATGTCTTACGTGTCCGATAATTGCCACGATCTATTACTTTCCCATTATCAAAGTCAATTATATGGTCCATATCCCATGCATGTTTAGCTATGTTCGAGCCTTTTTTAGAGTTTTTTACATTTCGAATATGTTCCTTCTTTCGGGTTCCAAATGATCTTCCAGTTTCGCCAACATATGACCACGAGCAGTCAGAGCAAGGTATATTATATACGACGTTGATACGTTGTTCAGGTGGAACTTGATGTTTAGGGGTAGGAAAGATTCTTTGTAAAGTTTTTAAAGGTCTAGTCGTTACCCTAATGTTCTGTTTTTGTAATATACGTCGGAGTGCATCAGTTATTCCACTAATGTATGGTAGGATCACATGTCCATTAGTCCATATGGTTTGTCATCTTGAGTGACGCGTTTGAAAAAATTGGCCCACAAGTTCCTCAGGTGATGGTTCACGTTTGTTAGCAGTCAAATCTTTTAGCGTTTGTTTAATAATTTTATCGGGATATCCATTACATTTTAGAGTTGTTGTTATGTGATTGAGTTCGTCTTGTTTGCTTGTGTGTTTGGTTGGTAAAGTTTGTGACCTATGTAGAAGGGTTCTAGCTGTGCTAATTTTGTGTTTAATGTCGTGGTGAGAGTTGAAGTCAAGAAATCTATCTGTGTGCGTTGGTTTCCTGTATACGTCAACTTCCAGGTTGTTACCATGTCGCATTATAAGTGCATCTAGAAATGAGATTTGATTGTCCTGTTCAAGTTCAATAGTGAAAGAGATGTTAGGGTCAATGTTGTTCAAAGTATTGTGAAATGTCGAAATAGCAGTCTTTTTAATGATCGAGAAACTGTCGTCAACAAAACGTTTCCATGTTTTAGGTTTTGTAAGAGTTGTGTGGATGGCTGTATTTTCAATCACTTCCATGCAGAGGTTGGCCACAACTGGGCTGACTGGGCTACCCATGGCACAGCCATGAATTTGTTTGTAAGTTACGTTGTTATAGATGAAATAGTTGTTAGAAAGCGTAAAGTCTAAAAGTGAAATAATGTCGTCAATTGTAAGATTAGTGCGTGATGTCAAAGTAACGTCCTGTTCGAGTTTAGTCCGTATGTATTGACAGGTTTTCGGGACGGGAATAGCTGTAAATAGTGAAACAACGTCAAAGGATACCATGACCTCATCATCATCAATCTTTATGTTTTTAATTTCTTTTTAGCAGAGTTTTTAACAGAGTTGTTCTGGATAGGAGAGTGTATAGTTGTGAGGTATTTTGAGGTGACTTTAGACTTATTGCAAATATAATTAATATGTTCCTTCCATGACAAATGTTCGTCTATATATACTCCTAAAAAATTTATGTATTGTAAAAATGGGTGATCATTTGATTGTTATATTGGATAACTAGATTTAAATTAATTTTCTTTTGTCTCGGCCGAAAAATGATATAGTTTGTTTTACTGATGTTCACAGACAATTTATTTGACTTCATTCAGATATCCAGCTTTCGAAGTTCACTGTTCAAAACAAATTCAAGTTGCTTGATATCCGAATTTGAATAATATATACTAGTGTCATCAGCAAAAAGATAAGATTTTGGTAGTTCTAATGCATTCGGTAGATCTTTGATATATAAAATAAAAAATAATGGGCCTAAAATAGAACCTTGCGGAACTCCACATTTTAATTTTTCCATGGAGGAACAGGTTTCATTATATTGAACAAATTGTTCACGATTGCAGAAATAGCTCTTGATCCATTGGAGTGCAACGCCTCTTATACCATAATGTTGTAATTTAGTAAATAATATTTCATGATCTAAAGTATCAAAAGCCTTTGAAAGATCAATGAACACTCCAGCAGCTATCTGGTTCTGATCAATGGCCGTGGCAACGTTATTTATTAGAGAAACAAGTGAATGCATAGTGGTTACTGCGAAAACCAAACTGAAATCTATACAAAATTTCACATTGCTCAATGAATGATGTTAACCTGATTTGCATAACTTTTTCAAATAACTTTGAAAAGTTTGTCAGGAATGATATAGGTCTATAGTTTGTAAAGAAACTTTGATTTCCAGTTTTAAAAATTGGTATAATTTTAGCGATCTTTAGTTTACTTGGAAAGACCCCTTTGGATAAAGAGAGATTTATAATATTAACAAGAGGTTGTACTATTAGGTCAATAGATTTTTTGATTACATACATGGATAGATTATCATAACCAGGAGCTTTAGCTGTTTTAAAAGAGTTACAGATTTCTAAAAGCTCAATTACATTTGTTGGATGAAGTGAAATAGATTCTTTGCTATTTGAATTTAGGAAAGAAAGAAAAGAGTTTGAAGTCTCAGGAATCTTACTTGCAAGATCAGGGCCAATGTTAGCGAAATATTTGCAAAACCTGTTAGCAATGTCTTTAGGATCAGAGAGAAGGGTGTTATTTGATATAAACGAGGAAGGCAGTGAGGTTTTTGTTCTACGTTTATTAATTACTTCGTTTATTAGCTTCCAAGTTGTTTTGTGATCGTTTTTTGCAGTTTCAAATTTATTCTCATAATATGTTTTCTTAGCAATCTTAATCAAATGAGTAAGCTTGTTTTTGTATTTCTTGTATTGTCTTTCTTTGACATGCAGGACTTCGTGAAATAATGAACTTTTTATAGAGTTTATTCTTTTTCCTAACACAGGTTAATAGCCCTCTTGTCATCCAAGGTGTTAATGGTTTGTTCGAGTTTTTTGCTCTGACTGATTTAGAAGGAAAGCTAAGATCATATAATCTAGAAAATTCATACTGAAAAGCATCGAACGCACTGCCTGCATCTTGATTAGGGAGATTTTCCCAATTGACATTAGTAAGATGTGAACGAAATTTGGTAATATTGCTATCGCAAAAGTCCCTAAATATGGTCTTTTCAGCACTTTTGCGAGGGGGAGGAGTTTCTGTAAAGACATAAACAAAGACCGGTAAATGATCTGACAGGTCATTAATAATAATTCCACTGAATAAATTTTGTGTCAAATGGTTGGTAAAAATATTGTCAATAAGCGTTGCCGAATGTGCTGTGATGCGCGTCGGCATAATTAAGGCGGTTTTCCACTAGGCGAAATTTTTCGACCGAATCGAAATTTCTCTTTGTTTCATGAGCTCTCAAGCAGAACTAAAGGCGGTTTTCCACTAGGCGAAATTTTTCGACCGAATCGAAATTTCTCTTTGTTTCATGAGCTCTCGAGCAGAACTAATTGTAAAAAGACAAAGAGAAATTTCGTTTCGGTCGAAAAATTCCGCCTCGTGGAATCCGGCCTTAAAGGCCTGATTCCACGAGGCGGAATTTTTCGACCGAAACGAAATTTCTCTTTGTCTTTTTACAATTAGTTCTGCTTGAGAGCTCATGAAACAAAGAGAAATTTCGATTCGGTCGAAAAATTTCGCCTAGTGGAAAACCGCCTTAATTGTAAAAAGACAAAGAAAAATTTCGTTTCGGTCGAAAAATTCCGCTTCGTGGAATCAGGCCTTTACTAAAGGAAAGTACATATGTGAAAACAGATTTTCGACGAATTCATTAGTTGCGGAATGCGCGTTTAAGCAGTACATATCTATGTTATAATCTCCCATTATGTAACAGTGCTTGTTGTTTTTTGAAATGGTAGAAAGAATTTCATTAAACTTATCCAAAAATAAAGATAAATTTTGGTTTGGTGATCGATAAACTACACCAACTACAATGTTCTTGCTATTTGGTACGAATATTTCAACAAACAACGACTCAATCATATTTGGATCTGAAAAGTTACACTACGAGCATATTCGGTATTCAAGATCATTCCGCAAGTACAAACCCACCCCACCGCCGGACCTCGCAGTTCTATGACAGGACAAAAAGTTATATCCAGGGAGATAACTCTGTCTGATGTAGTATCATTCAACCAGGTTTCAGAGATACCTATTGCAGTGAAAGATTGGCGACTATTTGCTGCAAGAGATTTTAGATCATCAAAGCTACTGAGCAAACTACGAGCATTTACATGCAGGAGCGAAAAGCTAGCATTTTCTTGTTTTGATTCAAGGTTGCGTTGACCTCGTCCTGAACCATATAACTGCTGGTAGGAGAAAGCGCGGAAAAATTAACTGAATTCGGATCTAGATTCTGCGTTAGGTGATCTAAATGAGATTCGTCAATTGGATTGAATAATAAGGTATCGAGGCGGTCCGCATCAAAGTGCAGTGGACCATGAGCCATTTCGTACAATGCAATATTAAAAGAACAATCATCTAGGTGATTAAAAGGGAGAACTGTCAGGGAATTTTGATTTATGTTACAGGGCATGTTAAAATTTTTTAACACCATTAAATGAACTTATCTTGTTTATGACAGATTTAATCCTTCTAGATCACTTAAATTGTTGATGAAAATATGACGACTCTCTTCATTCTTTCTTAGGTATATTTTAGCGTTTTTACCCAACAAAACTTGAAGTTATGCTGTTTTGAGAACCGTTTAGCTTCGGCGAGAAGATTTTGTGCTTTCGGCGTAAGATGTTCCATGACCAAAACATTACAAAGGGAAGCGTCTGACGAGAGGCCCAAGGCTTCAGATTTTACTTTACTCGCTTCTTTTCGTTGTCGAATAACTTCATCTTTGACCACTCTTCGAACGAATTTACAGACGATAGGTTTCGGGCCTGTAGCGAATGCATTTCTGTGCGGGACTCGATGTGCTATATCGATATCGTGGGCTTTTACTTCTACACCCATTCCGTTAAATAGTCGAACGCATAACTCAGTCGACGTGGCAGCTGTTTCTCTTTCATTACATTCGGGAACACCGAGAAGTTTGACGTTGTACTGATAACTGTACTTTTGAATATCATCAATGGCATCTGAAAGTTTATCTGATTTTTTTGCCACTCCTTCGAGACGTTTATTTAGTTGTTTGAATTCTTTCTCGGCAAACTCACGGAAGCGACTCATATCGTCGACTTGGTTTCCGAGGAAGTTAAGGCTTTTTTCTGCCTCGCTATCCGATAGATTGACGGGCTTATCGTTGCAAACACGCGGCAATTTGGCGAGTTTCTTGTCCATAGCTTCTTGAAAAGATTTGAAATCTTTCTGTAGGATTACGATTTGACTTTTAATTAAGTGAATCGTTTTCTATCTTAAGAGATTTGATAGTCTCAGGCATTTCAGAATTCGTTATTGACGGAGCAAAAAATACACGTCCGTCCTGGCTGAGCACTTGCTCATTCAAATTATCTCACGTTCTACCGTGAATTGGATGGACGGCTCAATATAATTTAAATGTTGCAGCAGAATATCGATTTCATTTCTAGAAACCGCAGAGATGACATCATCGACGAAACGTTTCCAAAACGATAGAGATACCGGAACAGAGGCTAAAGCTCTTTGTTTGACATCTTCCATTACTAAATTAGCAATTGGTGCCGATACTGCTGACCCCATCGCTGTTCCAAAAACCTGTTGATAATAACAGCCCTCAAACACATAGTATGTGGTGTTGAGACAAAAAGACAGAAGATCAATAATATCTTCTACAGGCAAGGATGTTCTTTGTAACAAAGTGGCATCCTGTCTTAGTCTTTTTGTTGCAACCTTGATGGCAAGATCAACTGGGATGTTTGTAAACAAGGAAACGACATCAAATGATACCAACACATGATCTGCTTTAAGAGTTTTACCTCTTACAAATTCTGCAAAATGACAGGATTTTTTTACAGTGTTTTCGGTATTCCCCACCACAGGGGACAAAATTTTCGCCAGAGAACTTGAAACTCCATATGTAGGAGAATTCACAAAGGACACAATAGGTCTCAATGGAATTTCCGGTTTATGGATTTTCGGTAAACCATAGAAACGCGGAGATAGTCCATCACTGCTGTATAACTTTTCATATGTAGCCTTACTGATAATATTGGATTTCTTCAAAAGAAGTAACTTGGCGTTTAAACCTCTTTGAGTCTTTCCAGTAGAATCAGACTTGAGAATAGAATACGTATTTCTGTTTATTCAACAGTATTCTTAGATATGAATAATTATATTTTATTAAAAAATTTAAAAAGACTTATACAGCCAGTCACAAAATATTCTAAAATTCCGTCCCAAACGTTTCGCCGGCGAGGGCTTATTTAGTGCATGCAGGGAACGTCAATATACTGTAAATATATTAGAGTTAGGGACCCTCAGCTGTATGCGTCTCTTCCTGCAGTAATTGGGTTTTCCTGTATTAATTTGTTGTATGTTTCCGTCGAATTGCGAAAGAGACATGTTGATATTAAAATTAAATAAACCACTCTTTATATTTCAGATAAGTGATGCTGTTTGAAAGCCTTACGTCGCTCATTCTTATTTATGTTATATGGTATGTGGTCAAAACATATCTAGAGAACCGAAATCTGCCACCTGGTCCTTTCCCTCTTCCCATAATTGGAAATATTCATCAAATAGGACTCAATCCACCGATTACCATGACTGCACTCAGCGAGAAATACCCACATGTGTTGAAGCTTAAATTTCCAATAGGAAATGTTGTCATTTTGAATAGCCCAGAAGCAGCAGAAGAGGCACTGGTGACAAAAAAGGGTGACTTTGCTGGCAGACCGATACAGGACTTCTATCCTTCCGATCTTGTTTTAGAAGGCAGAGATATTGTCAGTGCTGATTATGGTCCACTTCTAACGTTCCGTCTTAAAATTTTCAAATCGGCTTTGCACGCTTTCGGAGAAGGAGCAAAGGAGGTTGAACACCGATTGCATGAAACAATAGATGTTCTCCTGAAACAATTCGAGGAAACGGAAGGACGTCCCTTTCGCTCTAGAACATACATAGCTGCTGCAATAACGATTCAGTTGTGGGAATGGCTGTCCTCCGCTACGTTATCTTATTCCGATCCAAAATTGCATAAGATAATGGATTTCAACGATACGTTCGTTAATCTTGCCAGCCAAGGTAGTTTTATTCAACTATTTCCGTTGTTGAGGTACCTACCAACCGAGTTCTCTAGAAGGCTGAAGGAACTACTCAAAACAAGAGACGAGCTGTTCGGGGAGTTGTTGGAACACCACAAGAAAACCTTCCAAAATGGCGTAGTTCGTGACATTACTGATGGCTTGTTGGAGGCATATGATAATGAAAAGGAAAAGCATGAAAGCAAAGATATTGGATGTAATGATGATATAAAGTATATGATGATGGACGTGATTACTGCGGGCTCGGACAGCAGTATTTCACTCACCGACTGGTTCATCCTTAATATGGTTTTAAAGGAAGATATCCAAGAGAAAGTCCAACAAGAACTGGATAAATGTATAGACGGAAATGGCTTACCACACTTCGATGATGCTAAGAATTTTCCCTATTTACACGCCGTCATATGCGAGGTGATGCGTACTACAGCGTCAACGCCTTTCTTGCTTCCTCACCGCACAACGCGTGACACAAGTGTCATGGGTTACCCGGTACCAAAGAAAACTACAGTGTTTGTGAATCAATACCGCATTCACTACGATTCTAAGGCGTGGGATGAACCACAAGCGTTCAAACCGGAGCGATTCCTGGACGGTGATGGAAATTTCGTGGGATGGAATATGTTTACAGCCTTTATGCCGTTCGGACTCGGTCGTAGAGCGTGTCCCGGCCAGAATTTGGCAAAATTGCAAGTGTTTGCTGTTTTGTCCGGTTTATTTTACCATTTCAAATTTAAGTTAGCCGACAACCAGCCTATGCCGAATTTAGATGATAATATTCCCGGAGCAATACGAAACCCGTTGGATTATAAAATTGTTGCTATTAAACGACATTGATACCGTGCAAGAACATTTCTTACATAACTGTACACTATGTTCGGACTGGATAACTTGCTTCCCATAGAATTAGACACTAGTAAAAGTACTAGCTATACCATAGACATAGATGAGTTGCTTTATTAATTTTACTTCAACGTTATAATACACGTTTATATTAACTGGAAATTACACCTAGTCTATTGTAATGAAATGATATTATGTCACACCGCGATTATTTAGGTTTAATATTTTCAATCAGGGCCTATCAGAGAAATTTGGGGGCCTGGGGCAAAATGTTTTTTCCGTCCCCCCTCTGATAGACCCTGTTTTCAATAGTTCAACCTTACCGGTTATTCTCTTTTACGCAATGGCCTCGTTTTCATGTGAAATACTTACTCATGTTTTGTGCTTAGTAGGGTTGAAAATACTTTGTTATTGAGCAAGAAACAACCGTTAAAACAGCAAGTCGTATAATCTTTATCTACCCCTGACATGCTAAAATAAGTTAACATGGAAATGAGGCCATTTGGTAAAAGAGAATAATCGGTAAGGTCTGTTGGTGCAATAATTTAGATTATTGCACAATCGGTCACCTCATCGTATACGTCATGCATCTCACGCAGTCGTCTTGCCACGTCATGAAGAGTATCTGAGGCGTCTGATCACCGGTGCTTGCTTCCCGGCGCCAAATGCTACAATTACTTGTGTATTGATTTTTCAAGTTCAAGGTAATTTTCCTAATGCGATATTATACTTGCTTTTTTACCTACTCCCAACTACAGTCGCCAGAATTTCAAGTAAGGTTTCTCAATAAGTAGGTTATCACATTGTACTTAGCCTTAGGCATCCCAAATCTCAGAGTTGTATGATAAAATAATTTATTTAATATTTATTTAATATATTCGCCCAAATCAGTTTATAAAATTAACAATTTAAATAGAAAATATTTACAATAGTAGGGCTAGGAACCTTCTAGAAACCATAAGGCTTTTGTTAAAGGTCCCTAGTTACAATTCAAATAATATAATATTAAAAGTTAATACCAGTCCAATTGTTTTCAAAGGAATTACGGTGATATATTTACAATAAGGAAAGTGCGTAAAAGATATATCAGACTATAACAATTATTTGGTTTTTCACTTTGTGCCAAGAATTCTACTTATTCAAATTTGACAGAAGAAAATATATTTTCATTGTAGATTTAAATATTGGAAGAGATCTAATTTGCTTATATTGCGTCGGAAGATTATTCCACACATCGATGCCGTTATTACCGAGCGTGTGTTTGTTATAATTTGTTCTAGTACAACTTTTGTGGAGCAATGATGCGTTTCTTGTGTTGTAATTATGGATTTCTTTGTTAGTTAAAAAATATTTATCAAAAATTTCTGGAAGATTTTGTAGATGAAAATATCGGAACATAAATAGACTTGTTAGGAAGTCATTCAATTTATACAAGTTTAGTATTTTAAGGTCATTAAAAATTGGTTCAGTATGGTCAAAATAGGATTTGAAGGTCATTAATCTTACTATCTTTTTCTGGATATTTACTAATTTTTGAATGTGGGATTTGTAAGCGTTACCCCAAACTAAATTACAGTATATAAGATATGGATAGACCAATGCGTAATAGATCAGTTTTAAGGAATTTAGGTTTGTAAAATGTCGTATTCTGGATATAATAGCTGTACATTTGATAATTTTTTTTGAAATAAGATCTATATGATCGCACCATGATAAAAATTCATCTATAACAATCCCTAAAAACGTAGTTTTTTTTACTTGTTTTATAGTTTCGCTATTTATAGAAATTCTTAAATCACATTTAGGTTTCTTATTTTTTGATCTGAAAAGGATCAGCTTGGTTTTCGCAGTGTTTATAGATAATTTATTAACATTCGACCAATCTGTAATTTTGTTCATTTCAACTTGAATAGTTTCGTTTAAAGTTTTGAGACAAACATCGCTATACAGTATGTTAGTGTCATCGGCAAATAATATAATTGAAACCAATTTACTGCATGCAATATTGAATATCATTTATGTATAAGAGAAATAATACAGGACCTAAAACTGATCCTTGTGGCACACCGCTTGTGATAGTCATTTCTTCAGATTGTACTCCGTTATATTTTACATATTGCTTTCTATTATATAGATCATTTTCAAACCATTTTTTTGCTGTTCCTCGTATACCATAATGTTCCAATTTTCTTATCAGAATCTTGTGATTAATTGTGTCAAACGCTTTGGACAAATCAAGGAAAATACCAACAGTGAACTTCCCTTCTTCTATTGCTTTAGTTATTTTATCAACAAAATCAAGTACAGCAAGTTCTGTTGACCTGTTGCGTCTGAAACCATACTGATGTTTTGATAATATCTTGTTCTTATCAATAAAATTTATTAGTCTCTTTACCATAAGCTTTTCCAGTAGTTTAGAAAAACAAGTAAGGACTGATATAGGTCGGTAATTTTCAAATCTATTTTCTTCATTGCCTTTAAAAATTGGCGTAACTAATGCGATTTTTAAATTATCTGGAATAATTCCTGATGAAAACGATAAGTTAAAAATATGTGTTAATGGCTTAGAAATTTCCTTAGCAGTTATTTTTGTGATGTTAGCATTAATACCATCATATCCAGAACTTTTGTTCATTGAAGAATTGGTAGTTTATCGGCCGGTAAAATTATTCTACTGAAAATTTTTATTTCCAACTTAGCATTTAAAGTAGTGGAAGATGAGGGTCTTCTTTTGCTAAAGAGCTCGAGCATGGAGTATTTTTTCGCCCAGCTGTTTGGTCTGTTTGAGAACTAATGTGAATTTCCATTTCGGTTGATTTTAATACCTAGGTAGCAATATTCATTTGTACGATTTTTGTTGCCTGATGTAAAAATTAGTTTCATTGCTTCTGTGTTTTGTTTCTGAAATATTACAATTTCAGTTTATGTTCACCTCTATTAGCCACAATTTTACTGCACATTTTGAATTAAAATAAATATCTTTTATTAAAAACTGTATAACAGCGTAATGAGTAACATTTAGAATAGACCTTAATTTAGTGGCTTCATGCCGAATGCTTTCATAAAATCAAACTCGTTCCCAGGCTCTTCCACATAAATCTACAAAGCGTGCCAGGGCATTTTTTAACTATATAACTGGGGGGGCAAAGCCTCCCAGCCCCCATGGTGGCCCCCCACTCAACTATTTTGCCCCCCCCCCAAGTCAAAGTCCCTTTTCTCTAAAATATAAGCACAAACATGGAATTTAGAAACTGAAATTTGCTTTGTGAATCTTATGTCCTGTTTTTTATCTTTAATGCTAAATACCATTTTAAACATTTTCCAGTGGATTGCATTTCCCAGACCCTATAGATTTGAGTTGTTGGAAGGCTCGGCTAATGAAGTTAGTGACCGCAAGGGGCAACGGGCCCCCAACCCAGTGTTTTATAAGGGGGGGATAATTTTGCCTCCCCCACCCACAAAAAAAACCCAATTGATTTCGAAACTAGAAGTATTTGAAATTATATATATATATATATATATATATATATATATATATATATATATATATATATATATATATATATATATATATATATATATATATATAATCAAATATCTGTAATCGATATTTTGATAACAACATTTCTCGCAATAATCCATCCTGACTCGCGGATACAGCGTAGACTCACAAATCATAATGAACGCATTAATAATGAAAGGGCCTAAAGGCCCTGTTACACGGTGCAATTTTTCATGCAACTTGTCTCGCAATGGCGTTGCGAGACAAGTTGCACGAGTCATTGCACCGTTTAACATGCCTTGCAATGGTCAAAATCGTTGCGAGACAAGTTGCATGAAGCATTGCAGAGAGTAGAAGTCGGTTCTACTTTTGGCAACGATTGCACTAATTATTTTTAGCATTGCAGCGTGTAACATGGCTTCGTGCAACTTGTCTCGCAATGTTTAATGCTTGGAGAGTTCCTATTGGCTCTCCCCAATACACGCTTTACTTTAATTCAAATTTGGCGCCAAATAGGGCCTCTCCCTAGTCTCTTCGCATGCCTCTGTCGGCTATCGTCACAGAATAAGGCACACAGAAGGGCCACTTACCCTGGCCGCCATCTTCCTAGCCAGTCGATTACATTTTCTGGCCAATAAACGCGCTGTATTGGCTGGCCGCCATCTTCCTGGCCAGTCAATTACATATTTTTGCATAGAAAAATGGTGACACGTTGCACCGCTGAGTGGCCCTTCTGGTACTGATCTTTATTCTGTGCTGTCGTTGCGAGTTGCATGAAAATCAATGCAGCGTGTAACACCTCTTGCAATGCATTATCAAAATATTTTTTTAAACATTGCGAGACAAGTTGCATGAAAAATTGCACCGTGTAACAGGGCCTTAACAAAAGAGGTAGAGAAGATTTTGAAAATGCCATTTCAGGCAATTTAGAGACGCAAAACTTTCAATTTTTTTCTGCTCTGTGCCAACCATGGTGGCACTTCGTGGGAGTCGGGCCCACTAAGTTTATCAAGCTGGTTCCCCGAGTGAAGGCCAAGTTGTGGTATCTACATTAGTAAATACACTATGCAAGTACTTAACTGAGGTTCAGTCTATCAACAGCATAATGTAATGCTGTATATCCAAAAATCTGTTTCAGAAAATGTAGGGAATTGCAGTCATAGGGATAGAAAATTAATACAAAACTTTTCTGGGGGAGAATACCCACAGACCCCCCACCCCCCACTATTAAATGTGATATCACACCAAACATTTTATTACCAACAAACCATCTATCATTTCTCCACACTCGGCATAGTATGGTCCCTCCAATGTTTTCAAAGTAAAAGTACGACCTATAGTGCTGTTCTGTTCCCAAATATTGAAAATATAATTATTTTCTTGGCTGAAATTCATTTAAAATTATATAAATTATAGAAGAACTTACTTGACCTTGTACTAATACAAATTATTATTATTATTATTATTATTATTATTATTTAATTCTCTTATACAGTCGTTATGTGCTTTCCAAAATCTCTTGGCACTTCACTGTTTCTGACATAGGCAAAACCTGGGTTAACGATAAACTAGATAGTATCGCGTCCACGTATATCCGGAAATGGCTTGAACTTCCTATTTCTGCAACCCTTAGTAACCTCCTACTTCCCCACAATAAATTTGGATTAAATATCATTCTACCTTCAACCAAATTCCTTCAATGCCAAACTGTTTCTCGGAAAGCCCTAAAGTCGTCGCCAAATGAAGCGATCAATAACCTTTGGAAGGATACTAGCAATCACAAAAATGTACAATATGACAAATACAAAAACACCAAGGACGTATTAAACACCATCAGGAAACAACATGAAGACAAGCTTCAACACCACCTCATTTCACAAGGCTCATTTTTCTCCAATATCATTAAACATTCTACACTCTCATTCAACTCTATATGGTCCTCCGTTCAGAGTAAACTTCCGAAGAATATATTTAACTTCACTATCCGGTATATAAATAACACTCTTCCGACTCGCAAAAACCTTCTGAAATGGGGAATATCACCAACATCCGAATGTTCGTTTTGTTTGAATCCAGAATCACTTCTTCATGTCGTCGCTGGATAGCCTGGATGCAAGACCTACCTAAATGAAGGACGTTTCACGTGGCGTCATGATTCGGTGCTTAACTTCATAGCATCCATACTTAAATCTGTGAACCATTGTAACCTTTATGCTGACCTTCCTGCTATATCAGTCCATCTGTTCTCACCGGAGATGAATTGCGCCCTGATCTTTTGATAACACTTGAAAACAAATGTATTTATATACTTGAACTTACCGTCGGATTTGAATCTAATCTCCTCACTAATGCAACTCGAAAAAGACAAAAATATCAAGATCTAATTAACGAACAGCTCAAAAATTATGAAAAAGTGAAATTTGTAAATTTATCGATTAGCTCATTAGGAGTTTTCAGCCACCCGTCGCTAGATTTCACCGAAATGCTGAAGGATCTAAAGTTTGATGAACAATGTAGAAAGTACTATGTTCGGAAAATTATTAACATATGTATCAGGTGCTCGTATTATATATTCTGTAAGCGTAACAAAGAATGGGATAACCCACAACTAATGTCATACTAATATTGTTATTATGTAGAGTGTTAATTCAAGTAGACACTGGTAAACTACCTGTAAAGAGAGGTTTATCATTGTAGTGTGTATATATATATTATTGAAAGTAATAAAGTTTCCATTATTATTATTAAATCAATTGATAAATTACATATATAGTGTTACAAAAACAAATTTCTTAAAATATATTACAAGTTTATAACATTAAAAATTTAGGTTATATTAAAGATTGCAAAGCTAAATTATATCTAAAAGTACAAATCTATTGATGAAACTATTTTTAAAACGCTCGGTAGAAATGTTCGGCCACTGATGTGCCTCGATCTTGTGTTCTAAGTTTAACTGTATATTCTTTAATTTTTGGACAGATTTTATGATGATTATCTTGTTTACACAGCTTTTCAAACAGCTTTCTATCTGTCCGCTCTAATAATATATTAATATCTATTTGTTCTGATGTGTATCTTCTTTTATAACAACGAGTTAAGAAGTTTTGAATAGTTGTTAATTCCGGTGGTGATGCAGCAATGACTGATAAGCCATATGTAAGTTGTGACAAGACCAATGACCTAGTAAAAAGAAGATCTAACTCGTCTTGACTTTATCCTTCATTCCTCAGCTTTCGAATTACAAACAAGCATTTATTTGCTTTCACCAACTTTTATAACACATTTCTCAAATCTGCTTGTCATTTGTATAGGTTAGTCCCAGTATTTCAAGACTAAAGTGCCGTTCAAAACCATCCTCTGATCGCAACACAATCCTCTGATCGTCCTTTCTTTAATATAATCATTTCCTTACATTTACCCTCATTTAAAGGTAAAGAGTTTGATTCGGACCAGTCCTTGAATTCATCTATAGCTTTAGAACTGACTACAATCTTGCGTATTCTTCAAAATCGGCACCAAAAGTGAGGAATCATCCCCGAATTTAACAAGGGTGGTGTTGGAACAGTTTTTAATCTCCAAATCATTAATGAATAAATTAAAGAAATGTGGTCCAGTTAGAGTTCCTTGCATAACTCCCTTGTTAATATCTTTCCACTTGCATGTTGTTCCTTGGAAAACTATTCTCTGTCTTCGATCTTTTAAGAAATTTAAGTACCAATTTACTAAGTAAGGGTTCATAGAACTCGATTTCAATTTTTCACTCAGTTTTGCGTCACAATTTGGTTCTTCTAGTGCTTTCAGGTACATATACTGTAATTTAATTAAGGCGTCGATCTGTGCTACACCCACCGATACGATAAGCAAACTGGGAAGATGATAACTCAGCCTCGAAAGATCTTTTACTATATGGTAATGATAAACCGTTCTTTCGAAGCAGGAACGTCGCGAAGCCATCAACATTGGTCGTCATGTTTTGACCAACATTTCCTAAGTCGGGGAGGGAGGTCAAACTAACATAAGCGTAGTCAACAAAACTTTTCCGGACGAATATAAGCACATTCAAAATTTTTCGACCAGGATGAGCAGGCTTCCAATTTTTTCATCGGAAATACAACAAAAGCTTTAAAATTGTTAAAATTGCGCAACTTCGACCATCGAGTTTTACCTTTAATTTTAAGCAAATATCAGTTCCATTTTGACCAACTTTGGGCAAATATCAGTTCCATTTTGACCAACTTTGACCAACGTTTGAATTATTGGTAGGGTGTTACACCCCCCCCCCCCCCCCCCCCCTACCCCCACACACACACCCCTATAGCGACGTCCCTGTTTCGAAGCATCTTCCAATCACAGGTGTGACGTTTGTACCTCTAAACTTCACAATATTCTTTTGGATTCTCGAGTTTTGGTAAAGGATCTATATGAGCAATTTTCCAAGAGGTAGGCCATGTGGATGTAGAGAGAGATTCATTCCAAATCTTGGTCATAACAGGTGCAAATACATCAGCGTTTTCTTTCCATACCCAAAATGGGATTTCATCAGGGCCTGTTGCAGTTTTACTTATTTTCAAGAAAGTGTTCTTGACCTGGGTTATGCTAAACTGAGGTGCTTTTATTGTGATTAAATCTATCTCCATCAACGTTAAATCATAATTAAATCATCATTAAATTGTTGAAAACTCTGACGAGCATATGTGCATTATTTATTTGGGTAAGACGTTGAAAAATTTTTACTATTCAAACTGCCCACAAATAGTAAACAGAAAATACCCGTAGCCGTTTGTCTTTTACGTGTAGACCATGGTTTACCGCGGGGAAACGGGTAGAAATTACGGGTAAAAATGCTGACATCAGCAAAAATTGGTAAACAAAATGGCGATACTCGTACCCGTAAACCGGAACCGGGGTATCTTAACCTCTCTAATGTAACACAAATTCCACGGTAATTATTGGGTTCAAGTTTGTCACATTCAACTTTATATAAAAATCAGAGTTATCGGATCTTCACACCATTCTAATGGGAAAATTACGCTTTCTAGTGCAATATTAAATAGTTGATGATAGCCTTTGGCTTTGAGCAAGATTTAATCATTTGATGTAAAAATTTAACTTCTTATTCTGTCGGACTAGGCTGATTTATCATGAATTTCTAAATTTCTTGGCTACATCACCCAAAGCATCTAGTTCTATAGAAAGACATTGGAAGTGAATATAGGTAATTTTTAGGAAGAATATAATATATTAAAAAAGTCATGCAACCAAATTCTGTGACGTAAAAATAGTTGATCACCAAACCGATCATCCCATATTAACTAAGTATTATTACAAAAAGTATACGTCTAATAGTACCCTCTGGTGTTCCGTGGAGAAAATGTTCTCACACATGCTTTTCATGCATAAACTTGCAGCCAAACCAAGATTTGCAGGATTTTGTAAACACAAATTATCAATGATCCCAATTTTTCGAATTTCTGTACTATTTTGCAAATACTGTGCATATACAACATGAAATATACTGCATGTGATCGTCAATGATCGAGTATATTATCAAGATTCGAACACACGTGAATCGTATACTGAACAGCAAATCTACTGAATATTAAGTGGTCTACAAGACAATTAACTTATAACATTACAGACAATTAACAATAAAAATATTTAAACTAGGTTATCAAGTTTAGTGTCAGATAAATATTAGATTAGGGTTAGATTAAGATTAGGTTAAAGCTCAACATGTGTCGCGAGTTTATCGTGTTGATAATTTCGGACGTGTTTAACAATTTACTTATATAGTAAATTCAAAGGTCGTGGTCATGCTGGACTTCCACGTACAGTCGACGTCCCCACTCACACATCTGTTTAGCACTTAAATATAGCCGTATTCTTTATTAATTATTTTTCATGTGTGCATACGAAGCTGGCTGAAGTTAGCTTTTTGGTTCATAGAGAGTATGTATAATAACCAATTTTAAAACTACTTCTGTAAATGAAAACATTCATTATTCAAGACGTATACAAACTTTAAAGGGTGCTAATAGTAATTTTTCATCGACAGTTGCTTCCAGGTACAACTACTTTAGATGCATGTGCAGTGGCGTGCTGGGTACTATTTTTCTGGGGAGGCCAGTCGGCTGGCAACTAATATGCGCCCCTATAATATTACCCTTGATAAACGAGGGCCGAAGGCACGAGCCGAGCGCCGCAGGTGCGAGGTTCGCCTAGGGGGGTCCGGGGGCATGCCCCCCAGGAAAATTTTTGAATTTAGAGTCTCTGGAATGGCATTTCCTGGACTTTGGGGGAAGATTTGACAGAAATCTGATGGTCAGGAAACGGCATTACAACGTGTCGAAATTTGAAAATTGGTTAGAATTTAGTAGTCGCACTTAAATTGGGCAATGCTAACTACTTCCAGCAATTAATCTAATCCCAATTCTATTCTCTACTGATCTGAATACATTTACAATTTACAGCTCTTTTATACAATAACACACGAACCCCACGCATATGCATTTTAAGGTTTCCTTGCCTGGCTGCCAAAAGAGCGTGTTTCATCATTATCTCATTACTTACATTACTCATAATGTTTCTTGCGCAAACAACTAAATTGCGTACACAACTTTACATTATCATAACTTCAACTATCTAATTTGCGCCGCTCTCGTGATTCGTGAAGCATAATAAAGGGCATAATATAAGGGTATAATACCAGCAAAAAAGGGCATAATTCCCGTGATCGCTTCGAAGCCTGGTCAATATTCCGATAATGAGACATTGCGTGTGATCACTGATCATGTTTCTATATGAACGAGTGATTTCGTGTGAGTCGTGAGGTAGCAAATACGGTTAGACAAAATAGTCTGCAATTTAATATACTCACTTTGTCGCATATGCGTTTAGTCTGTTTATAAGTCTATAAACACATCTTTCCTTGGTGGAATTAGTAACTATATTTTTTCGAATGCGTTTCTTCCCACCTACTTTCAAAATTCGGCGCGGGATCGGCGCCCCCTTTTCATTTTTGCGCCCCCCAAAAATTGCCAGCTGGGGGGGGCCGTGGCCCCCCGGCCCCCCCTGCCAGCACACCACTGTGCATGTGTATGCTGCATCAGAACATGTAGGCCCACTTTGTAATACATTTATACGTAGTACCTCAATTTGATGTATATCAACTTTCTTTTATTCTCTTTTCATTTCTTTTAGCCCTGTCTTCATTGCGTCCACCTTTTGGGAGTAAACATTGTAGTTAGCTCATGTAATGCATGATTGTTCCAGGGCTCAAAAAAATATTTAATTTCATACTATGTCGGTCATGCATGGTGACTGGTCAACTCCGACATCATACTGTATAGGCGAAATCGTTTTGACTTTTCGCAAGATTTAAACATACAAATTGATCCACAATACTTCTCAAATTCATTAATAATTCATGAGTAATTAAACCAATAGCATGTAAGCATTCCGTGACGGAATTTCCGTCACAAGATGCTGTTTGGATACCGTGGTCAAACACCGTCAGACACAGCACCACAAGAGTTTAGCTGCATACGTAATTAAGATATTTGATGAAAGTCACTAATGTTTTCATCAAATATCTTAATTACGTATGCAAAATCAAGTCAGCAAACAAATTCACACCCAAAATTGCTTTTATCGTAATCACTCTTTGTCGTCTACATGGCTTGATACGAACAATCAAATCATTATCTATACATCGTGAAAAACCCACTTCAGTTATGCAATGTGTATCTCGAGCTCAATAGAATATATTCCTACAACGCCGTGAAGGTATGATCGAGTTTTACTATGTCTATAGTCGCGTATATATTTTTATGTTGCATGCCCAGCATGTGTTGAGATTATGACGTCACAAACTCCCGAACACTTGAACTTTCCAATATGGCGGATTTTAATGGCGGCCGCCAAAATTCGAAACTCAGGCCAAATATGAGATATCACGCTAAAATTTTGCGTGACAGCTTCTTGATACGCATTCTTCACAATCATGGAAAAAACAGAAATGAAAATTTGGTCACAGTCGCACTTTAATTAATTAACAAACAACGAGAGAGTTTGTTAACTGCTCAGTCTAGACGACTTAGTATTAAAGATTATTTGCGTCAGCTAAACGCCACAAATAAAAAAAATTTCTAAGATGTTTGATCAAAACGTCACGAATGATAACAGGAATGGATCACATAACAAGCCAAGCGTCTGTGCTAAGTGTGCTTTCATATTGCAAAAAGCCAAAGAAGTTTATGACATTTTTGGTTTCGCTGATTTCGTTTGCTTACTTTGGTTTTTGGTTTTCGTCGACATTTACAGTAAGTTAATGTTCTTGGATATTCTTATGTATGTAGATTTTGTGAACACAGACCTTCGTTTGAATGTATTTACTCGAGGTTTTAATACGTTGATAGACAATACACTGCCGTGTGTAAATTGTAATTGCTTTTGACAAATTTCACTCTACTTTTCAATTTTTATGGCAACATTAAACGTGAATTTATTCCACAAGCCTGCAATATATGTATATTTAAGTGTCTTACTTGTATTAAAATTGGCGAATTTTAGTACTTCGTGAAATATAATCCGCGCGAAAAGCTTTGTGATCTAATATGAGACACTTATTATAATTATTGTTTAATAGTAATACTAATGCAAATCAGTTGAGTTTACATTCTTGGACTGCATTATAGATCATCAAGTGTTATTACGTCGTCTTGAAGTCAGCTTTGGAATAACATGGTAACGTGTGCTAATAAATGGTAACTACTCCGAAAGTTTCTCTCTCCCTCTGGTGTGACGCCGGACGGTGCTACTAATGAGCTAATTGAGCTTGATGTAATATGTGCACTACAGAATTGTATCAAGGATATCAGGACTTGGATGACAGTTGATAAGCTTAAACTGAATGATGGGAAGACAGAGTTTTTAATAATTGGAACCGCTGCTCAGCTCAAAAGGTTAACATCTCTAGTATTGTCATTGGTCAAGATAATGTTCCAGTAGTATCGTGTGCCATAAATATCGGAGTATAGTTTGATAACAAACTTAACATGTCACATCATATAAATAAGACTTGTCAATCCGTAGTATATCATCTTCATAACATTAGACGTATTCGAAAGTTTTTAAGCTATGAAGATAGAAAGTCTGTGGTACAAGTACTAATATAATTAGAGACCTTAAGATTGACGTTTACGGCAAACGTCAAACCGCTAGCGAGGTTTTTGATTTTACAACTCTATTATAATAGCTTTTACACCAGTTTTGAAATATGTTAAACTTGTTAAACTTGTGCTCTTTAGCAATGATTTAAGAAAGCAAATTAACCACTGGTCATGCAATTCACCAAAGCAGTAAATTGAGATTTGGCGTTTGAAGTTGGCGTTTGGCGTATAAATTTCATGCTTGAACTGCTACGAGGGCTTGTAGTCGTTAAAGCATGAAATTTATACGCCAAACGCCAACTTCAAATCTTAATTTACTGCTTTGGTGAATGGCATGACTAGTGGTTAATTTGCTTTCTTAAATCATTGCTAAAGAGCACAAGTTTAATAAGTTTAACATATTTCAAAACTGGTGTAAAAGCTATAATAATAGAGTTGTAAAATCAAAAACTTCGCTAGCGGTTTGACGTTTGCCGTAAACGTCAATCTTAAGGTCTCTAATGTCAAGGATAGACTACTGCAACAGTCTTCTATTTGGTGTCACAGATGTACATCTGTCTAAACAGATGTACATCTGTCTAAACTACAACGGCTATAAAATACAGCAGCGCGTCTTATCTGTTCTATCCCTAAACATGATCACATCACTCCGACTCTCATCAAACTACACTGACTTCCCGTTCGATTAAGGATCAAGTTCAAAATTGCCATGCTTGCTTTTAAATGTATCCATCAGTATGCACCTCTCTATCTTGTTCATATTTTAAAAGTAAGAAAGACTACATCGTGCTATAGTCTAAGATCTAACGAAGGCACATTGCTTGAAGACTACAGCACAAAAACAAAGAAAACACTCGGCGACAGAGCATTTGTAACCTCCGCTCCAAAAATCTGGAATAAATTAGCTATGCATATTAGAAATCGATCTGCATAACTTTAGTATTTTCAAGAAATTAGTTAAGCCTTTAATGTAAATACTTCATGTAACAAATATAATCTATATAATCTTCTTTATATTTTTAGTTAGTAGGCCTAACCATTCAGCACAGAATAATTTTAGTGTAATTATATATTTTGTGATGCGCATTTGATCATATACTATAACATGTTAATTTGCGCAATATAAATATTAAATATTATTATTATTATTACTCATTATAAATGCGATAGTTCTATTATTAAACAAACCAAAAAGAACGAACACGGAAAATTACTTGCGCGAATTTAAAGCAGCGCGAATAAGTCTCAACAAGGTGCGCGAATTTAAAACTGAGCGAGAATGAGTACGACTCGAATTTTAATACAAGTAAGGTATTTCAAATTAATTGATTCTAAACGATATATCTCGTCTTTACTGGAACGCGAGCGTATTTTAATAAATCACTATATCAATTTGTATGAAATTTATAAATAATCATTTCAAAACATTGTAGCTTAATGCTAATTTATGTTATAAATTATTATCGTTAAATTAAATGGAAAATATAACTATTTCTGAAAACTGTATGTTGGTCGTCACATAACAATTTAGGCATCTCGAGTTCGAACTGGAGTCCACAAAATGAAGCCAGCTAGCTTGGTGTTGTAATATATAACCGCGCAGACAAAAGTGATCACAATATATAAATCCAAATTTATATATTTCAGACTTAATTCTCAAAGCTTCCGTATTTAATGTTTTGGCTCGCTACGTGGCACAATACTATTAATAGCATCAGGGTCGTAGCGAGGGGGTATTGGGGGGGGGGGGTTAACCCCCACCCCCAACTTTTGTATAATTAACATATTCGGAAAATCGGGTTCGCCATTTGGAAAATTATGGCAATAATAGTATAACAAACTTTCAGTTGTTTAGACAGAGAAAATATTACAGTATAAAATGGTATTGTGATCAGTTAATATAGTTATAAACTGATTTACGAAATCACAGCATTTACAATTTTACAGGGATAACATTTAACAAATCGTAAATCGGTAAATGTTTTTTTCGGTTTATTACTTCTCAGGGCCGTTGCAACGGGGGGGGGGGGGCTAGGGCAGCAGCCCTTACAATAATTTGCTGATAATCACTTTTTTTTCAAAATCATGCACACCTTCATCATTTAAATAATATACTTTTAAAATACTGACAATTGATTAATTTTAAGCGGCTACATTATCCATGACAACCCGCAAAGAATCATATTACCCTTACTCTTTCCTGCAACTTCTCCAGTGTAAAGTTAATTAAATACGCCTTCGCCCATTTAGTACTACTATATTGTAAGCAAATTGTAACAGATTTCGACATACTAAAACTCTATTAACAACTCGAACCGACTTGACCACGTAGCTCAGTTGCATATGACAGAGCATGGGACTAGTATCCCAAAGGTCGCGGGTTCAATTCCCTCATTTCCGCCGTGGCCAAGCAAATTTTCAGCTTGCCCGGTGTGGATGAACACTCAGAGTAACATCACAAACATCATATTCACCTGAGTATATAACACCGACACACAGACAAAAATCATATCATAGATTACACTGATATCGAAGGAACTAGATTCAGTTCCGAAATATCAAGAAATCGAACCGACTTGACCACGTAGCTCAGTTGGCAGAGCATTGGACTAGTATCCCAAAGGTCGCGGGTTCGACTCCCATCGTGACCAAACAAACTTTTCACCCGGTGTGAATGCATACTCAGAGTAACATCACAAATATCATACTAAAACTCTGTTTTCTGACCATCAGAATTCTGTAAAAACTTCCCTCAAAGTCCAGGAAATGGCATTTCAGAGAATCTAAATTTAAAAATTTCCTCGGGGCTTCGGTCCTCGTTCCCACCCCCAATCAAAAAGAGCTTCCTACGGCACTGCATGCTTCTGTAATATGTCGTTGTTTGTAAGTTGCATCTTCATTTTCCGGATAGCAAACACTTTCGTGGCTTCGTACGCCATGAAATATTCGGAAATTTTTGGCTTACACCCCCCCATTTCGCAACGAAACTTCGGACTATTACTAATTTTGTGATGCTCTTTCAAGCTGTGATGAAATTTTTGTCTAGACTTGTCTAGATCAAAAGTTTAGTTATAAGGGGAAAGGTCCATTAGATTATTTCTGCAGCCAAAAATCCGTTCGGTAAAATGAGTGTTATTTCCAGTTCCGCGTTTTATCCTCAATTAGTATAGTTACGCAGGTGATTATTGAAAATTCTCCACGCTGATTGGTTGCTGTTGAGTCGGAACTGAAGCGACGAAGGACAAGGCAGGCTGTTGAGGTGAATTTATTTCGAGTGTTGAACATGATATATCACCAGTGTCTGCACAGTTTATAGACTAAGAGATCTTACTAAGAGATCTTAGTCTATAAACTGTGGTGTCTGCCAGTGACTGAGTGAGCACAGCGAACGAGTGAGATATCATAAAAGCGATAAAGCGATCATTTTCACATGTGAAATTATCATAAATAATCTCACATGTGAGATTATCAGTTTTATCAGTGCTCAAAATCTCTATAAAGCACTATACTTTATATAAGAAAACGCGATAATCACCTAAGCGATTTTCGAAATGGCGATCGTCGATCGACCGAAGCCGTTGTGTCAATTAAATGACGAAGAAATGTGAATTTTTTCCCAAATAATCACCTATGAAATTATACTAAAACAATTATTCACCTTGGGCTCGGTATTATCGTGAATAAAAACCTCGACTTTGTCTCGGTAGTTATTAACTTCTTCACCAATAATCACCTCGCCTTCGGCGAATAATTGTTAATATGCAATTTTGGAAGCGCAAGTCCGTTTCTGCAATTCCAGATCCTCGTTTTGTCCAACCCCTACGATTACATCCTTGCCTCAGCTTTAATACGATAATTTTCTTTATACGTCGTATCATTCGGTACCTGGTACTGCCAGGGGACATGTCGAAAAACAAGTGAACTTTGGATCATACATTGTACCAGCTACTGACATATCACGATTCACCATTATTATTGCCTGTTTTTGTTCTTTGTGCATAACCTGAGGAAGAATTGGAGGAAGTCACTACTATACTGTGTCTATATAGGTATGTATTCTAGTTACTTGTACATGCATGTAATTAGCACCCTTTATTTGGAGTTAAGTTTGTATATGCAACAAATTTGAAAGTGAATTAAATTATTCATATATAAATAATTCTTAGTCAGAATTTTCATTTGCAAAAATTTACCAATGTTTTTGCTTATTTCATTGTTATTGCATTGAGTCAGGATATCGACAGCTTCGTTAACTGTTATCAATGGACCTGTTCCCTAATGAACAAAATTTCGATCTAGACAAACATTTCACCACAGCTTGAAAGAGCATCACAAAATGTCAAAATTAGTAATATTCCGAAGTTTATAATTTCGTTGCGAAATGTTGCAAAATGCGGATAATTATATAGCACTGCGAAGTTTGCCGTTTTTCGGTCATTTTGTATTACGCACGTGAAAACGATACCGCTTTCCGCTTTCTGAAAAAGGTATCAATTTCCCGCGTGCGTAATACAAAATGACTGAAAAACGGTAAACTTCGCAAGGTTATATTATCCGCATTTTACAACATTTCGCAACGAAACTTCGGAATATTACTAATTTTGTGATGCTCTTTCAAGTCGTGATAAAATTTTTGTCTAGACTTGTGTAAATCAAAATTTTATTCATTAGGCAATAGTTACGTGCAGTTCAAATTACTAGCACAAAGTTGAACATTTCCTAATTCCTATACTATAGAGTTAGTACGATTACAATTTATAATTCATGCAGTAAGCCACATAAAAACACAAAACATATTAATTAAATCGAGCATAACGATACATTGTAAGCGTTTAATTTGGCTAAATTTTAACATTTTTATTTGTTGTGACTACGAAAATATATTTCGCCGTGCATAAGATCTGCTTTGATAAATCGTCATTCAAAATCACATATATTTCGAATGGACAATACAAAGCTATTAAATTGGAACAATGTATAAACCAGGTTACCAGGGCTTGAACTTTACAGTGGATCTATAATATACAAGGGATACCAGATTTTATGAATCATTTTTGTATAACTACATAATATATTGTAGATTCATTATAGGCTACCATCAAATTCATAACAATTGAAAACTCATTTTACCAGTTATTTAAAAGTTTGAGTTTTACTGGCCAATTGTGGGATACAGATTTTCGTGGTGCATGGGCTACATTCCTGGACAAAACATCTGCGACACTTATTTGACAAAATTTCGTAATATTATATCGGAAATTTAGAAACCTCCCCCTTAACCCCACCAATCAACGTTGAGTGCATTCGTAAAATACGGATAAAACTTGATAAAACGTCCAACATTGTTTTGGGGGTGGAGGGGGGCCAACGAGTAAATTATTTCCGTCTAAATGGTAAAAAAGCCAGATGAGCCAGAGTGTCGCAGATGGTTTTGTCAAGGATTGTAAATTTCAAGTTTCTTGCCCACTGGATAGTGCCAAAGATTTAAAATTTCAAGCCCTGTAAACGATGCAATATTTAAGTTATAGAATGAGTAACATACCAAAAGCTGTTTAAGATCACCTCAAATGTCGATAATGCAAACAAAATCAATTTATATATGTCACATTTGAATAAACAAGACACTCTATAGAGCGTTAACTCGCTGGCATGGGCCTATAGAAAGAGAGGCCCATTTGGATTTTGGATGGTGCTACGATCATATATGATGTGCATTGTGTATATATATAGTGTTGTAATAGGCACAAAATGACACCATTACACCAAAATATGTTCAAGATCACCTCAAAATTGGCATATTGTAAACGCTGGTCTGGATTTGGACTGGACTATGGACTGGATTTTGGACTGGAATCTGTCAACTCTCTTTACTCAGTTTTTCGCTAATTTCCCATAATTATGGTTAAAAACAACAAGAACGAGCTCAAAATCTCGAACTTCATAATTAGTAAATTAGTAAATCACTTTTCGGTTAGTGATTATTAATTTTTATTATATATTTAATAACACCGTGTTCAACCTCGTTCCCAGGGCTTCAGTGTGAGGACGAGGCGAGACACGAGGAAGCCCTGGTCCGGGCCGGTCACGTGACGACAAAATTTGGCAGTATTTGACAGCTACTCGTCAAGGAGTGGCGAGATATTCTTTAATGAATTATACAAGTCTTCGAAACAAATAAATAGCCAAAGGACTTCTCAATCGATATCATTTATGTGTAGAGCGAAGTTTGGCACGAATCAGCTAAAATCTATGAAGATCCCGTCTATGTTTTCTAAGATATACCGATATTTCTGGAGATTTTCAACTACAGGCAAAGCTGCATCCAAGCTGCATCTAGGCGTCTCCATGCAAGTGGTGATTCACACGAAATTTCCTTTCTCTCGTCTTGAACAATACGGCTATTGCTATAATTAATATTTAGTTTAAATATGCTCTTATAGATCTGAGTGATTTAGTTCAATATAAATAAACAAATATAAACCTCGCGTAAGCTGTTTACGCTGTACAGGAGTATACGGATTCGCTTGTTTCGTCGGACACCAACACTTGCCGTTCAGGAGCCGAATGCTTGCCTACAAATTTTATCCCCTTCACAATCTTTGTTTTATTTTATCGTATAGTCGCAATTTTCAAGTATTCGGGGGTATTCTGAAACTGAAAAACTGGTTGGCGTGCGAATCTTGTAGAGACTACATCGGCCTAGGCGTAGAGCTATTAAGTAAACAGGGCCTAAATTAATTTAGTAGCTTCATTTAATTGTTTGTCTTGCTTTTATTTGTCAGTACAGAATATTGTAAATTAAAATATTACTACAATGCAATACGCGCAGTATTTCATCAGACATCTGCACTAATAAATACTGTACAAGGAAAACTACAGCTTAAATAATAGTAGACGTTTCTTGTTTTGTCAGGAAACATCACAGCTCACTTCGACACGGCTTTTCAGTTTAGTAACCGGCCAAGGCGAAAGTAAATCATGCAGTCGGGAAAACGCACTGATCTGAAAGAAAACGTCTTACTTTGAAAGATTATTTTGCAAAACATACTCGTACACACAAGAATCATAAAAATGCAAATGTTGAATTGTTATTGTCAACTGTCAAGTTCAGCTATTTTTAGACAATATGGTGTTAGCCAATCAGAATGCAAAATTGACCGGCCCGGACCAGGGCTTCCTCGTGTCTCGCCTCGTCCTCACACTGAAGCCCTGGGAACGAGGTTGCACCGTGTTAAATTAATCTGGTTATTTAATTGGCTGATTAAGATCACGTGATCTTCCAGTAAGGTTACATAACTTGTGCGAAAAAAATGCTGGGTGTAAAAATATAGTATTTACAGGGCCAGCATTATCAGAGAAATTCGGGGGCTCGGTGCAAATTTTTGTTTCGGGGCCCTTAATTTTTCCCAAAAATGTTGGCCGGGGGGGGGGGGATTTTTCTGGACATTAAAAAATGGGTCAATAAATTTTTCCGGACGACCATCAGTTTTAAACTAAGGTTCAAAAATTCTTTTTCCAGACAAACTCCTGTTCATTTAATTTAAAACATGGGTCACACCCTTTTTTGGGACCAATATCTGTAAAATTTAGGTTTAGAACATTTTCCTCATACCCTTATTTATATCAAAGAGTGTTGGAAATTATTATTTTTTAACTGGGGGCCCGGGGCAAATTGCCCCCTTTGCTACCCCCTCCCCCTGAAAGGCTCTGAGTATTTATACGAAAATGTTGAGTTAAATGACCGCCATTGTCATTTTAATTCGTTCATTAAAACATTTTTTGTTGGATTTCAATTATTTTTTAACAATAAACATGTAACAATCGCGTGCAAAAATTATTGGGACAACTAAGTCATTGCCCCCTCCCCCCACAAACAATGCTGGACAAAGGATACAAAGGTATATTGTCAGGTCATTTTTTTTCAACATTGTATGGGGGTGAGGGGGGGGGGGATGGGGAGAAGTAATCATGGAAATAGAACGAAATATGAAAAGATTGTAGGTATGTATTTTCGGTATTTTGGTGTCTTTTGAGAACTCAACATGTACAACTGGTCCTGTAACTCAGTTGGTTAGAGCACTACACCGGAAACGCAGGGCTTCCGATCAGCTGTCACAAGGCCTATAATAGTTGTATTCTCCCAACTGCTCCTGATTAGGTCTAATAAATGTATTTACATTTTGGTTTGTTACATTGTGACTAGTGACTATATAGTGTGTTCAAAGTACGTCCTGTGCAGCAAGCCAGCACTCTACGTTAGTATGCATGTAGTTCAATTTTGTAATCAGTTGCCAGTTGGGCAACTCGTCAAAGGCGAATCTTGAAAAACCAAAACAATACTTATTTTTTGCGCTAATATACAGCGAGTCATTGCATGTATACTATTTCATGTGTTATAACTTTCGAGCTCGTTTTTGTAGTTTTTAACTATAATTATAGGAAATTAGCGAAAATCTGCCAAAAATAAAATTTCAAAGTCCAGTCCAAGTCGATCCATAGTGTTTCCGATATGCCCCTCAACCTCTGCCCCTCAACTTACGATAATGCGAACAAATTTGTATACGCCAAATTTAAATAAATTCAAATCCCCAAAACTGAGGTTTTAGTTTACGCAGGAACATGCAGAAATTGCGCCAATGCCCACAGGCCTTTACTGATAGTAATGCTAGTAGTAAGGTCTGTGATACAGACAGGGCTGCCGAGAGGTTGGCGGGGGCCCCCGCCAAATTTTTTTAGGGGCCCCTATTTAAACATTTTTTCCGGAAAAAAATTTTTTCGGACAATAACCTCCCGTCCTCCTCCGTCGACAACTCTTTAGGTAAACTAATTTTCCGGACGAGTATGTTGCAATTGCTTTCCAGGGACTCTATTCTTATTTATTTTTCATGCCAAATTTCGGTACTTAAAGCCCAAAAAAACCCGATATCTTGTCCTTTGCGCGGAAATATTTAACACACAAAAAAGACTGGGGCCCAACAAAAAATGTTCAGGGGCCCCCAGCACCTCCGGGCCCGGGGCAATTTGCCCCCCCCTCTCTCGGCGGCCCTGGATACAGACTAGCACGTCACAACAGGGCCTTTTTTAACATACAAGCTGGGGGGGAATGCCCCCCAGTCCCCCTTGCGCCCCCCCCCCACGAAATCACATTTGCCCCCCCCCCCAGGAAAAGTCCCTTTTTCCTAAAATTATACAAACAAACCAGCGAAGAATGACAAATAGATAGTAAGTAAGTTTTAGGCTTCATCCTTTGTCCTTGTTTAACAAAATCGATTTAAATTCTTACGTTTTTAAATTCTTACGTGCAGGGAATGGCATTTCAGGGTTCCAAATTTCAATTAAACATTTTCTGGGGAGTATGCCCCCACACATGTGGCTTTCAGCCATTGCTATCCCCCTCTAATATATATATATATATATATATATACATATATATATGAATATAATTTTTTATTTAAAAAATTTAAAAAAGACTTCTACAGGCAATAAAAAAAATTTAAAAATTTGTCCCAACGTTTCGCCGGTTAAGGCTTCTTCAGGGAAGAAGAGAAGAAGCCTTAACCGGCGAAGAAACTTAACCAGAGAAGAAGCCTTAACCGGCGAAACGTTGGGACAAATTTTTAAATTTTTTTTATTGCCTGTAGAAGTCTTTTTTAAATTTTTTAAATAAAAAATTATATTCATATATATACCAGGCATGATTCCCAAAACCTATTCACATATATATATATATATATATATATATATATATATATATATATATATATATATATATATATATATATATATATATATATATATATATATATATATATATATATATATATATATATATATATATATATATATATATATATATATATATATATATATATATATATATATATATATATATATAACAAACAGAACGGCTACGTTTGAAGAAGTTTATTAAAAAAAAGGTATATTATAGATACAAAAACTAAATTTTCGGCTGCATGCCACAGCCTTCTTCAGAGTGCCTTTGAGGTGGTTGGTGCTATGACTCGTGAGGAAGCGCGTACTATAGTAGACGTAAAGTTCGTCGTAATTCCTGTGTTTTTGTTACTAAGTTTAATCCTAGTGCTCCTGATATTCGAAAAAATTTTCGTAAACATCGCTCTGTTTTAGATAGTGATGAACAGGCTAAAAAAATTCTACCTGAGAGCTAGTGCCATGCTTGTTTCGTATAAGCGTAATGCCAATTTGAAGGAGTTATTAGCACCATCTAACCCATATAAGCCTATAGCTATAGCCTAATAAACTGGAAGGTGAAGGCTGTTACAAATGTGATGCCAAGCGCTGTGATAGTTGTAAGAACTTTTTGATTTTTGGCAATTCCTTTCGTGCAGCTGCCACTGGAAGGATATTTCTTATTTTAAAATCTTTGACGTGCACTTCCAGTAATGTAGTGTATCTTGCTGAGTGTGTGCTTTGTGGTCTGCAAGGTGTTGGCTCTACTGCCAATTTTAAGTCCAGACTAGCTAACTACAAATCAAACATTAAGCATAAGCGCCGGACATACAGTATAACTAATCATTTTATTGATGTGCATGAGGCGGATCATTCGAGCTTAAAATTTATGCTTATTGACCAACACCATAGTGAAGTACTTAAGAGTGAAAACGTTTGGATAGGAATGTTGTTGACCAACCGGAAAGGCCTTAATGGTAGTCATGATTTCGCTCAACAATAGTAATTTATTCATAATTTATTGTATATAAGTATGTTCTGTGTAAAGCTAGGCACTCTGAAGAAGGCTGTGGCATGCAGCCGAAAATTTAGTTTTTGTATCTAATATACCTTTTTTTTAATAAACTTCTTCAAACGTAGCCGTTCTGTTTGTTACATATGAAGTCTTGTCGGCTGAGCAGAGTACTGGCATTTGTCATATATATATATATATATATATATATATATATATATATATATATATATAACAGAGAACCGATGTAGTTCATCACATCGACAAGCTGGGTGGTACATGACCTGCCTGGGGTGCATGAAGCTATGTTGTTTTGACGAGTTCAGTAGTTGTAACAGGTGATCGCGCAGCTTGTTCAACACGCAACGCTCGAAGACTTTTGATGCAACGCAGAGGAGCGAAATTGGACGATAATTCTCAACGAAGGATTTGTCACCTTTCTTGAAAACTGGTATGATGTTAGCCAGTTTCCATTCTTCTGGTAGAGAGCCACTATCGAGATATCGATTGAATAGCGTGGATAGCGATGGAGAATTTGGTGGGCAGTTTCCTTTAGTAGTCTGGGCGAAATTCCGTCAGGACCTGTTGCTTTGTTGACATCAAGCGTTAGAAGACAAACCAGAACGTCCTCGGGAGAAAGATTCAATTCTCATATAATAGGTTCGCACTGGGTAGTTGAGGGAAGAGTAGTTGAATCGATTAGGTCGTCGTTGCTGTTTAAAACAGAGGTGAAGTAATAATTGAAAAGCTCTGCAGTGTCTCGAGGGCAGGATGCTGAGCGAACTGATGCCGTGTCCGATTCACTTGCTCCCATAGAAACAATTCTTGGAACGCTGGAGTCTCTGGATTTAAGTTTGAAGAGAGACCAAAATCTCTGGGGGTGGTTTTGAATATCGATATCTACGTCCATGGTTTCAAAAAAGTGTGCTCTGCCATTCGAGATAAGTTGTTTCACTCTCGTACGCCGCAATTCCTTAAATTTATTCCATAGTGCGTCAGTCGGGGATGATTTCAGTTTCCGCCGCACAGATTCCTTTTTCTTTATGACATGGATTATTTCACCATTAATCCTAGACCAGTTTCCCAAAGTCTTTTCCAGTTTTTTTTTCGCGGTGACTTGTGGGCAAGTCTACATTAATCCAAGTAGGGCTGTTTGTATTTTTTATTGTTCTAGTTGGATTCTAGTTTTGATTGTTCAAGATCGAATACGTTATTACCTCGAGTCGGCCGTGTATTCAGCTGCGTAAGATGGTAGTCATTCAATTGCTCAGAGAATGGTCCATTAATTTGCATTATAGACTAAATTTTGATCTAGACAAGCCTGGACAAAAATTTCATCACAGCTTGAAAGAGCATCACCAAATTAGTAATATTCCAAAGTTTCGTTGCGAAATGTTGTAAAATGCGGATAATATAGCCTTGCGAAGTTTGCCGTTTTTCAGTCATTTTGTATTACGCACGGGAAATTGACAGCCCAATCGGGTGTTGGGGCATCAATTTCCCGTTTGTAATACAAAATGACTGAAAATTGCAAATTTCGCAAGGCTATATTATCCGCATTTTACAACATTTCGCAACGAAACTTTGGATTATTACTAATTTTGTGATGCTCTTTCCAGCTGTGATGAATTTTTCTAGATCAAAATTTAGTCTATAATGCAAATGGTCCATTGGACTTCGTCGACGCTTGTCGATAGTTCTGGTGATTCCCAGTTGCTCGTAGGGAAATTAAAGTCGCCACATATGAGTATGTTCGAATATAAAGAACAATAGTTGCTCAGAAATTGGTTGAATTTTTCCATCCATTCACTGTTCACAAATTGTTGAGACTTGTAACAACAACATAGTAGATAGGCCTACTTCATGTTCGAGTTCAAAGTTAGTTCAACCGTAAATAGCTCTAGATTTGTATTGTAGTCAATTTCCTGAATAACTGTGATATTACTTTCGATTCTTAAAGTGCGCCTAACACCAAATATAATTTTTGGTATGTGTAATGTTTGAGTCATTCTAAGAAGAAATGTAATGTATTTTTAATTATAGTAAAAAACCTCATCTTGATCAACTTTTTCACTGTCAAAGTTTCCAGAAATGATATCATTAGGTGAAATTTTGGTACAAAAAACAAATGGAAACTAATTTGCAATTCACCTAATGACATCATATCCGGAAACTTTGACAGTGAAAAATTGATCAAGATGGGATTTTTAATTATATTTCTTCTTCAAATGACCCAAATACGATACATACCAAAAATCATACTTGGGGTTAGTCACACTTTAACTGTGTTTGTCCTAACCCACTCTGTCAAGTTTACCTGTGGGAGGGAACCGGAGCACCCGCAGAAAACACACAACTTTCGGCAGAGCGTTGACTGACTCTTTTCACATGAGTCCGAAGCGAGAATCCAACTCATGAACTCAGAGGTAAACAGCCCATTGGAAAATAAAGATAATATTCACGTTATGAGTGTGAAGTTAATTGGAATCACAAAGTAAAATAGTAAAGTAGGGTGCACCATAGTTAATAGAGGAGATGGTTTGGAAACTCGTTAGCATTACAATAAAATCACAATAAACCTCATTATCTATGTTGTTCAGGTTTATGCAAAAATGTGGTCTTTCATCGTCACGTGTGTATTGTATTTTTCTCAAGTCAACCAATAGGAATTTTCAAAATGTCCTATTGTTAAAGTCATGGATGGGCAATTGGACAAAACCGTCGCTATTGGCTGGTTGAGCAAAAATACAATACGCACGTGACGATGAAAGACCACATTTTTGCATAAACCTGAACAAAAACATAGATAGTGAGGTTTATTGTAATGCTAATAAGTTTCCAAACCATCTCCTCAATTAACTATGGGTGCACTCAATCTAGGATATAGGTACGTTATGGATACGGAACACATACTAAATTGGTAACACAGCTATCCTAGACAACTATTCTAACACGACATTAGCATTGATGGTTCCTATTAAAAATTATCTACATAAAGTAAAGTAAAATGCACAATTTATATACCTTAGTACCACTTACGTTTCGTATTCTGCAACATCTTTTTAGTCCGCAGTACAAGGTCGTTTGGATTTTGTTCAAACTGTGGCGGCGGTGGCAAGTTTAATACCGTCATGTTTCCCGAATCGGTATCGTTTTTCAGGCTTAGACTGTCGTCAAAACTTGCCGAGTACAAACGCAACACAACACATAGGGCTTTTGCGAATATCATTTTCTCGCTTTTAATGTTTTTTAGTTGTTTTAAAAGAAGAAGTCGAAAAGGTGTGCTTGACCCAAGAGGAATAAGCATCGAATGATTTCTTTTTCCTGATGTGAGTCATTTTGTATTACAAACGGGAAATTGATAATTAGATGATCAAACTGATTATCAATTTCCCGTTTGTAATGCAAAATGACTGAAAAACGGAAAACTTCGCAAGGCTATATTATCCACATTTTACAACATTTCGAAACGAAGCTGTGATGAAACTTTTGTCCACACTTGTCTAGATCAAAATTTCACTTGAAAGGGGAAAGGTCTATTGATGACTAAGCCACACTTTCAACAGATGAATTGATGGCCATGCAAGCCCCAGTTTCAACAGATGAATTGATGACTAAGCCACAGTTTCAACAGATGAATTGATGAATAAGCCCCAGTTTCAACAGATGAATTGATGACTAAGCCACAGTTTCAACAGATGAATTGATGAATAAGCCACAGTTTCAACAGATGAATTGATGACTAAGCCACAGTTTCAACAGATGAATTGATGAATAAGCCCCAGTTTCAACAGATGAATTGATGACTAAGCCACAGTTTCAACAGATGAATTGATGAATAAGCCACAGTTTCAACAGATGAATTGATGACTAAGCCACAGTTTCAACAGATGAATTGATGAATAAGCCACAGTTTCAACAGATGAATTGATGACTAAGCCACACTTTCAACAGATGAATTGATGACTAAGCCACACTTTCAACAGATGAATTGATGACTAAGCCACAGTTTCAACAGATGAATTGATGAATAAGCCACAGTTTCAACAGATGAATTGATGGCCAAGCCACAGTTTCAACAGATGAATTGATGAATAAGACACAGTTTCAACAGATGAACTCATGAATAAGCCACAGTTTCAGCAGATAAATTGATGAATAAGACACACTTTCAACTGATGAATTGATGACTAAGCCATGGTTTGAACAGGTGAATTGATGGCCAAGCCACAGTTTCAACAAATGAATTGATGACTAAGCCACAGTTTCAACAGATGAATTGATGACTAAGCCACAGTTTCAACAGATGAATTGATGAATAAGCCACAGTTTCAACAGATGAATTGATGACTAAGCCACAGTTTCAACAGATGAATTGATGAATAAGCCACAGTTTCAACAGATGAATTGATGACTAAGCCACACTTTCAACAGATGAATTGATGACTAAGCCACACTTTCAACAGATGAATTGATGACTAAGCCACAGTTTCAACAGATGAATTGATGAATAAGCCACAGTTTCAACAGATGAATTGATGGCCAAGCCACAGTTTCAACAGATGAATTGATGAATAAGACACAGTTTCAACAGATGAACTCATGAATAAGCCACAGTTTCAGCAGATAAATTGATGAATAAGACACACTTTCAACTGATGAATTGATGACTAAGCCATGGTTTGAACAGGTGAATTGATGGCCAAGCCACAGTTTCAACAAATGAATTGATGACTAAGCCACAGTTTCAACAGATGAATTGATGGCTAAGCCACAGTTTCAACAGATGAATTGATGACTAAGCCACAGTTTCAACAGATAAATTGATGGCCAAGCCACAGTTTCAACAGATGAATTGATGAATTAGCCACAGTTTTAACAGATGAATTGATGAATAAACCACAGTTTGAACAGAATTTTGCACTTGGAAAGTCTCTGTGTTTATTTTAAGAGGTCCATACATCTCATATTTGATGGAATATGTTAAATGTCCAGTCGTAGCTACTAACTGTTTTTTCCTGTGATATTACAAGAACATGGCTATAAATGAAAAGCACGTTTTACCTGCATAGAAACACCAGATACCAATTGCGTTAGAGTCGTCAAAGCAACAACCTACTTTTTTACAGTCATCTTTGGCGATTCCATTTTTACCACATTTCTTTCTTTCTGTTGGTTGCACTTGGCATCGAGCTAAAATTTATCGGAACAAAGTTTAATTAATTAAAGTGCTGCTGTCACAAAATGAGAGTTTACAGTATGAACCGTAGATTATGAAAATACAAAACAGATTTAAAATTGAGCTTTGTTTTCACAGAGTAATAAGGCAATGAAGTTTGAAAATTTCAAATTTTAACAGCAGTTTTTGAAAACTGGGAAATTGGTAAGTATACGTCATAGTAGGAAGACATTGCCTACTCGTCCAAGTGAAAAGTATATAAATACTAAGTGAGAATCACAATCAAGCTGGTTAAAATTCGATACAAATGTCTTCGTCGAGTTCAAATACGGAAAATAACAGTTACCAAAGCGATGACTGACTGAAACTATATTCCTGGGACGTATCAAATCGAGTGAAATCGATGAAAACACCAGTGAAGCGTAGTCAAGCATGTATGTTGGGCCCGGAGAGCAGGGACATTATTTGCGTTTAGGCAAGTGAGAGTGGCCCGTATAGCGGGGAATTAGAGTAAGGTCTTGGTCTAATGCCCCGCTGTTTCCTTGGTAGGGGGCAATCTCGTTCCCCGAGCCAGGGATCCTCGGGAAGGAACACGAGGCTCAAGTTTCAGGAAGGAATCTGATTGGTCGTTGAAATGGAATGCGTAGTTCAATCTTAGCCAGAATTCCTGGTTTCCGGCAACGGATTATCTCAGAGCCTCGCGTTCCTTCCCGAGGATCGCAGGCGCAGGGAACGATATTGGGGTAGGCGGGGGGGGGGGGGGGGG